>PVJC01006048.1:0-56518 GCA_004026665.1 Murina feae | reverse complement strand
AAGGGCAGTTGTGGGGGACTCAGGCCTGCAGGGGAGAACAGTTGGGGGTGCCATCCTGGTATGGGGAAGGCAGTTAGGGTCAATCAGGCCAGCACAGGACCAGTTTGGCATTTATCAGGCTGCCAGGGGAGTGATTAGGGGCAATCGGCATTTGAGAGGTCAGGAGCCAGCAGTCCTGGATTATGAAAGGGACGTCGACTGCCCGTTTAGGCCCGATCCCTACAGTGGGATCGGGCCTAAACGGGCAGTCGGACATCCCTCAAAGGGTCCCTGATTGGAAAGGGTGCAGGTTGGTCTATGGGACACCACCACCACCCACCACCCCCACTCCGTGCACGAATTTCGTGCACCGGGCCTCTAGTATATATATAAATACATATATATTTTTTTTAAAAAAGCCAGAGGGATATAGATAAACTTATGAAACCCTGACTGCCAGCCTAGGTACCTACTTGGAATGACTATGTTCTAAGATAAAACATGAGCCCCAAACCACTGCTCATGGAGGTAAAAAGGCTCCTGCATGTCCTCAGGAAGGAGAAGGCAGCTTTGATCAGGGGTCATTAGACGCAAAAAACGTTTTCAACATCTCTAATTCTGACAAGCCCAATTCTGGATGTGCTCTAGCTGACTGATGTCACAGGGGTTCCCTAATCCCTAAGAGTGGGACATCTGACCATACTGGGTATGGTGTGAGGAGTAACAGGAGATGGATAGGAATGGAAAACCACACAATCGAATAACATGAAGTAATTTCTAAACATTTTTATTTCAAATCTCTTTTCACCCCTCCCCAAAAAGACATGGGTCAGTACAGCAATCATAAAAAGGAGATACAAACACAAGAGTCAAATGCCTCCCGCACTGACACTTACAAAAAACTGGGAACTGTACATGGGGTTCCAAACAGGACCTGCAGCAGCTACTAATGTCCCTTCACAAGAGTCAAACATGCCTATTACTACAATATATACAGACAACCCGTTCTGGAACTAACCTACAGGGACATCCCAACCCACCCTTCTAGCCCCAGAAAAATACCAAAACACACCCAAAGTGCATTTGTTTTGTTTATATCAAAACATCTTTGCCCACCCCCCCTCAGCCCCTCCCACCCCATTTAAGATTGGCCTGCAAGTCTATTTTAACCATTTAGTAATTTTTTATAGCTTATGAAAATAAATTATACAGTAACTATTTTAATAAATTAAGCACAAAAAGGGAGAGGAAAGGAGAAGAACTAAATGGGCAGATAAAGGCCAGGCCACACTTTGGCTTGGAGGAGGGCAGGGGTATGGGTGGTAGGTGGGGGCTGAAGGGCAGAAGTGGTTGCAAGGGGTATGGTTCCCTTTTGGTGAAGAATTGGCAACTACCCAAACACAGAATGACACCTGCCTTGAGTTTCTTTAAAAAACAGAAAGTGTACAGCACTGGCCTGCCCACAGCGCGGTGCTTGGAGTAGGTTCTGGGCCCAACAGCGAGGGAAGGTCCCTGTTCAAGAGAGCACCAAGGATGGAGTCGTCAGACTAGTCTTCCACTCCATCTGAGCTGGTAGGATACAGTCCTACCAGCGGGGCTGTTACCCTGGGTTCTGGTCGGGAGTGCCCTAAGCTTTCCTTGCACTCTGTCTCCAGGGGCAACTATGAGATCGCAGTCCAGCTGCAACCAGACATGCATGTCTTCCGCCATGGCTGGCTGCTTTTTGCCTACCCCTTGATGCCTCTTGGCATAGCAGAGGAGGGAGGCTGGGAGACGGGGAGGGAGCAGTTCCAGGGACCCTCTACATGAGATGAAATGGGTGTGAAGGCAGGTCACAGACTCAGCATGCAGGACTGGCTTTCCAGGAGTTAGAGAGGGCAGGAAAGAGATGGGAGAAAGGGGGAGAAAGGACAAGAAGGAAACAGGAAAGAAATGGACAGCACCTACACCGAGGAAGGTCAAGTAGGGATAAAAAGGACAAAGACAACATAGAATCTGCACGTAAAGAAAAGTCTTTCTCTGGCAGATTAGAGTCAGTATTTTAAATACGATTCATTATCTATTTTTCTAGCTTCAGCACCTGAGTCCCCAGTGCCTGTCTCTGTGGTCCAACCCCACCTCACTCTTCCCAAGGCTTTGCTCTCCACCTCCAGGCCTCCTGTCATTTTGTGCTGAGCAAGAAGGCTCCAATGTCAAAACAGGACAGATGAGGGGACTGGTAGACTTGACTTTCCTTCTTGAGCTTTGTGGCCCAATAATCTGATCACAATCATGGGGGAAGGGGGTCACATTTTTTTTTCTTTTTCTTTTTTTAATAAAAAAGGTTTTACTCCCCAGGAGCAAATAAATCATTTTGAACTACTAATAAACACTGCTGCAGTGAAAAGAAAGATGGCTACATGTATGCAATAGCACAAATTCAGTGTAAGAACAGCTGTGTTGACGATTAAGAGATAAAAATCATTCATCTGTTCCCCCCTTTCCCACAGACAAAACCAAGAGGATTCCCATAGGGAAAATGTCTAACTCAAAAGCTGCTCCCTTAGGGACAGGGGGCATGTCATTCTCTTAAAAGTGGAAAACAAATGGCAAGTCTCTCCCCAATGGAGATGCTCTCAACACCCCACTGGAGACAAGACTTCCACAAATGAAGACACACACACACCACACATGCACACACAACTCTCACACTGCCTCCAGCAGCCATAGTTCTATCTCAGTGCTCAGTCCTCCACGTTCAGGGCTCAAGGCCAGGGGAGAGGCAGCAGGCAGACAGATGGAACCTAAGGGAAAAGTTCCTCTCACCCCCACCTCCTGCTGGGCCCCGAGGGCTCCTAGCCAGTCCAGCTCTTCTGGGGGCTCTGCGTGAAGCCTGAATGGGCAGCCACCCCAGGGCATCAGCTCTACTCTAGTCTCTTACACCCAGATCTGGGACCACGAGCCACCCTCCCTGGTCCCCAGTTCTTCCTGAATGCACACTGCATGGGTGTTTGCAGCTCTTAACATCATTCCCAGCCTTAATAAGGGGCCTGCAAAATCAGCTACGTGAAAAGGAGGAAAGAGGTGGAGCATCAACTGGGCGGCGAGCTCCCAGCCATGCCTTTCCTCACGGGAGGCTGATGGTTGCAGTCCTGGCTCAGACTCCAGTGAATACACATTCACTATAACGAGGCACAGGCAGGTGACCAGGCCAAGGTCATCACTGATGATCCCAAACTCCCAGCATCACCCATGTACCTAGTCCCTACACCAACCCCTTCACCCTCCTTACTCCTGTGCTCCTACCACAGCACAGAGTTTCAAGCAGTAGCAAGTTGTAGCACTAGTTGTCACTAGCTCACAGTGAGGAAGGTTCCAGCACATCAACCTTAAACAAGCGAGGGTTACACAGGCAAGGCCTCAGGGGACTGACACCACCCACCCACGCTTAGCTATTAATGAGGGGTCGCTAGGAGTGAGAGCCTTTTTCCAGTTTGTGACTTTAAAATGCAACCAAGAAGGAGTAAATACCCTCTGTAGACTGTATTTCAATTCGCACTGCACAGAATTGGCAAAGGAGGGCGTGGGCCCAGCCAGAGAGATGAAGTGCTGACCACAGGCTGGCTGCTCTGGCTCCGTTTACTCTCTGAGCAGGCTGGCACCTCCGCCACACTTCTTCCTCCACATCTGATGGATCCTGTCTCCCCTTGCATGGCTCTGTCTTTGGCCCACTCTACTGAGGAAGGACTAGGCTGCAGCCTGGGCTATAACTAAAGCATAGATAGATCTCGGACACAGGTAAACACCACCCTTCCCAGGAAAGAGGAGTAGAGAGTGAGGCTGGGCCTCCTCAGAGGGTTTGGACTACGATCTGAACACATGAAATCTCCAATAGAAACCCTGGTACCACAGAGGGTCCGGGAGCTCTGCCTCCCTCACCCAGGCGGCACTGAGAGCAATGAGGTCCTTGGCCATGGGCAGGAACTCAGGGGACTTCTGGCTTTGGACCCAAGTTTATCATCACAATCCCTCAGCAAACAGATCTGCCCGATACCTGGAAGCTCCGGTCTAGACCACCACCCTGAAAACGGATTCTGGAGTGCTTCTGCTCTAACTTGGGGCTGTGCACTGTTCAGTATACACCATGCAGATTTCTGCCTCCATGCTTTTGGTTCCTGTGTTTCTCAACTTATTGTCCTGCCCTCGCCCACGATCCAAAGACTCACCGCCTCAGCTTTCCTACACCATCTGGTCTACCCTGCTCTTACCCACTCTGAATTTCTTTAAACACAGCCCTTGATTCTCTGCCACAGAGTCATTCTCCAATTGCTTCATGTGTGGCAGTCCCCTAAAGGGTCATGAAGGCCAGATAGCCTGTCTTCCACTTCCTGTGTTTTCCTCCATATCTAGCCCAGAGCCAGGCAAACAAACACTAGGAATAGTTTTTAAATTACAGCTAAAGTGGTTAAAAAAAATCCCAGGTAGCTGCACGCCAGCCACTCAAGGATCTCGATGGATTCCACTTCAGGCTCTTTAGCGGTGGGGGTAGGGTGGGGGTGAGGATGGTGCTTTCTGCAAATTAATCTGTACCCTCAAGAAGCAAGGCTCACAGGTCAAGTCCATTTCTGGGATCACAGTCTTAACTGCTGGTAATACTACCATGGAAGCCAGGAAGAGGGACCTCCTGACAAACCCGAGGTGGCTGTTTAGGGTTCACAGCTCATTTGTGGGCCACCTCTTCTGAGGCAAATAACAAAGCACGTTTCCTCCCTGCTCAGCTGCAAGGAGAAGCCCCAAATCACTGGGCCTCACCCCAAGCCATCAGGAAACCAGAAACCTGATAGTACTATTTATCTAATGAGATGAGACAGAGATAAGCATAGAGGCAGTCCAATGGAACACTGCTGCAAAAGAGCAGTAAAGACCAAACAGTTCAATTTTCACATCTTAATAGCAAACCTTTCCCCAGGGTAACTCTACATAAACGCAAACGCATAGTCTTCCAGGCTCTGACAACGACTTGCTTCAGAGAAAATTGAGGGCCATTGAGAAGCCCTGGAGTTTTTCTTCCTCTGGAAGACTGGCAATTCTGAAATCAGCATCCAACAGAATCCCAGTCAGAGGAGGACAAACAGGATCTGACTGAGGAAAATGCTTGAGTTGCCAGAAAGGACACGGGAAAATTAAGAAGCAGTGCTACACCATGAGATGTAGTGCTCTTCTCCTCTCTGATCTAAGGACGTCCCCTTATGGCTGAGACATTAGAGAGCTTTCTGTAGGAAAAGCACAACCATGATAGCTTCCTTTCACAGCCTTCCTCCACAGTCCCTCACTAGCTGACAGACGTCTGGAGGTAAGTAACACTGGCTCCTAAGTCATGGGTGCCGTTTGCCATTAAGAATCTGGAGGCATGCTCCATTACCTTTAGCAGTCATGACTGGAGCGCTACTGCTCAGGTGATGAAAAAACTATTGCCTTGACAGCTGGCGAAAGCAATAGGAATGATGTGACCATGGGACCATAGTGAAATGTACAGTTATCTCGGGGAACAGGTTGAGGATGGAGAAAGAATGAGGTTAACTTGAGGTCACAGAGCTTAAAAATTAAATAAAACAAAACGAACCCAGCTTCTATGAGAGGTGATTCTGAAATCAGGTTCCTAAATTAAAAGGAAAGAATTCAAGGAGTCACTACTTCCCCCAGCAGAGGCCATCTGCCAGTTTTTGTGGAGTAATCTTCTGAGACCACCCACCTCCTTTCTTTCCTGCTCCTACTGAAGCTACATATGCTTAAAGAGAAGCAGATTCTCATCCTTCAGAAACTCCTAACTTCATTTGCACTGGACTCCTTCTCCCCTTCAAGGTCAATGGTGAAGACTCGCATCTGCCTTTGGCACCAGCTCCTTGACCGGCACTGGCAATTCCCTCCCCAGCCCTCCTTTGGACCTGCTCACCCTTCACACCACTTCCGATCCAATGGACGCAAAACCCAGCTGCCTTTGAGTTTTCCATACCAAGAAATGTAAATATCCAAAATAAAAGTTGTGAAAAGGGAACAGTGTTGAGACTTCTTCCAGTTTTCCAGGAGCTCATCCAGTTCCACGAACACCAGATGGGCGGATGGGAAAGGTTGGAGCCCCACTCAGACAGTGTGGTTGTGTGCTTCTTCCAAGCCCCAGGGTGACGAGGGGGACCAAAGTCTTCGCACAGAGGATCCCAACCCTTCCTATCTCCTCTTGTTTTTTTCTCACTCCTCTTTTCACGGCACCTTCATTTGGTTCTTCAAAACTGGAGCTTGGCAACCAAATGCCTAGAGGGTAGGGGAGGTAAAAAAATTAGAGTGGTTCACCAGAGTGGAACCAGAATAGAGTGAAGGAATAGCCCAGCCTCTGGAGTATAGCTCAAAAGGAGAATGGAGCCAAACACTTCCACAAACACTACAGCTGGCTGGGGATGCAGCAACTGCCTTTGTCAGGAGGCCTGAGTAGCATATAACCTGGATGCCAAAAACTGGTTCTAACTTCCCTCTTTCCATTTCCCTTACTCCTTAATTTTTCACCTATTTCCACCACCCTCCCCGCCGAGGCCTACCTACTCTAGGGATTAAAAAAGGAGCTGAGCCCTAACTGGTGTGACTTAGTGGCTAGAGCATCAGCCCGCGGACTCAAAGGTCCTAGGTTTGATTCGGGTCAAGGGCATGTACTTTGGTTGCGGGCACATCCCCAGTGGGGAGTGTGCAGGAGGCAGCTGATCAATGTTTCTCTCTCGTCGATGTTTCTAACTCTCTATCTCTCTCCCTTCCTCTCTGTAAAAAAATCAATAAAATATATTTTTTTTAAAAAGGAGCTGAGCTCAGTGGCTGAGCGTCAACCTATGAACCAGGAGGTCACAGTTCAATTCTCAGCCAGGGCACACTCCCGGGTTGCGGGTTTGTGGGCTTGATCCCCAGTAGGGGGCATGCAGGAGGCAAATGATCAATGATTCTCTCTCATTGTTGATGTTTCTATTTCTTTCTTCCTCTCCCTTCCTCTCTGAAATCAATAAAAATATATGTATTTTTAAAAAGGAAACTCCACACTGAAGAAAGATGGGGATGAGTTGTCACGAATCCCATCACTAGAATGTGAGATTGTGCTTGTAAATCCATACTACCAAAACCACTATTCTGTGGGAATTTGGTCCCTACTCATCTCTACTCTTCAATGTTCACCTTAAAGAAATTTAAAAGACTAATTAGAACTCATCTGCACAAACCAGTATTCCATGATATTTTATGGGAAAATAAATGAGCAGGACTTAAGTGTAGCAATGGGAGAATAGCCTCTTAGCTAAGTGAATTCCTTAGTTAATTCACTTATTCTATTCAACAATTTACTTTTCAGTTAGCTAAATGGATCTCTAAAGGGAAGAGTGAACTCTTTTTTCTCTCCCCCATCCCAAGCCATGGGACATAGTGGAGCTCTCACTGAAATGTATTTCTATTGCAATTGAAGGCATGTTTGTGTTTCCTTTGACGAAGATTCCTTCCACCCTGGTTTCTGGCTTTGTATATCATTTGTGCAGTATCAGGGAGCTCAGCTGAAGTATGAGAGAAGGCTGAACACTTAGGTGCATGTGTGTGTCCTTCACATTCTTCATATCCAGCAGTTAACCTGCACGTTGCTTGGCAAAAATATTCTTTAAGTCTCCCTTATCTATCTGCTCTTTTCCAATTGAGGTGCCTCTTGGGGACTCTGTTATCAGATGTGGTAACTCTATGGGCAGATGTCTGGATACACATGGGATGGTGGGGGTTGGGGGACAAGGCCCATGCATGATGACAACTGCCCAGGAAGAGACATGGCTGGACGAGAGGCAGAGAGCTCATACCCTCAGTAGTGACCAGCAGGGCCTCTTGCTACGTGGACGATTCCACCTCTTGCTTCTGTTTGGAAATAAGCTGCGCTTCCTTTAGAGACAGGTATACCTCTTCCTGAGGATCATAGTAGTAGAACTTTCGGATATAAGAGATCAGAGGTCTGGAAAAAACACAAGAGGAATACACACAAAGTGTCATTTACATGGATTGAAAAGAAAGACCACCTTTGTTCAACTCTTCCTTCTTTTCAATCCCTATATGGTTGAGACTACACCAAACACTTTGCAACCCTAACAAATTTCCCGTTTTCTCACTTTATTATAGTTCTGTCTCCTTCCCTCCACCCTTCATAGAGACTGCAGAAGGGAGATTGACACACACCTTCCTCCCCTCTGGCTGCAATGGAACAACAGTTCTAGAGTTAGGTGTCAGGACAAAGGAGAAGTGAAACCTGTGAACACTGCCAGGCTCTGCCTGTGCAATGGGCTCGCAGGCCTCACTAACATTTGTAAGTAACCCCTTTCCTGCCCCGACCCTAAAGACCACATCATACTTAGGCAGTGGGAGATCCGGGATGTGATCGATCCGGACAAGCTGTCGGATTTGGAATCTGCAAAGGTGCTGTAGGGATTTGACGTTGCTGAATCGGGACACTGGATAGAGCAGCTGGACTGGAGTTGGTGGCAGTCCTTCAAGAATGAAAACCAAGAGAAATATTCAGTAGGAATAATGCAGCTATGACTTCCCTGATGAAGAGTTCAGGGAAAGGAAATGGGCTTCTTTATAGTTTACCAGTATGTTCTATGCAAAAGCTTCCTTCCACAAGGCTGCTGATTTCCATTGGCAGAACTACAACTACTAGATTTCACTCAAGAGAATCTCCTCTTGACCCTCACCATTGCCTTTCTAGTGAACACTCTTTTACGTTCCCTGTTCCACGGACATGAGCTGAGAGCTCTCATTTCTATTTCACGTGTAAGTGTAAGATGCCTGGAACAGGGACAAGGAGACATCTCAGGGTGTAAAATATTCACATGAGGCCTGGACATCAGAGGAAGGATCAGTTTCCTAACTCATGTGGTTAGAGAAGCAAAGGTTCCTCCTCAGTATGTTGAGGGATTAATGTACAAGGGTAGGGGACTAACCACTGGACTCTAGGAAGAGGCTTCCTGTAACAGCCAAGACAAAAGCTTTAAGCAAGTGTGGCCTTTTTTTGGAGGGAGGGTGCATTTTGATACTATACTGGACTATACCCAAGTAAGTTAAATAATTTTATAATAACCACAGCCATACCTGGAACCCTGGATCTCAAGAAATAGAGAAACTTCCCATTCTTGGAGTGCATGATGGCTCTCTTAATGAACTCCACCACGGACTGACAGCGATCCTCAAACTTGGGATGACACCATAGGCTGAAGGTTCCTACCAGTGAAAATTAAGACGAGGTAAACATGTAAAACATTTTAAAAAGACCTGGAAAGCTGGTTTGCACGTTTTTATGATTCCCACTTTTCGGAGGGCAAGACTTTATGGGCAAGCTGAATCAGACAACAGTCCCTGAAACCACCTGTTCCTATTGTTCTACAGCTAATGGGAAGAAAGATACTGCCTTTAATAAGACATAAATTAGGTGTTACAAGGCTTTTGTTAAAGTAAATAATTCAAGTCAGAAAAAATATACATAAATACTTTTTGCATTTCTCTTAGCAATATTTTTTCCTGATATATCTCCTTAGGCAAGGAAAACAAAAGAAAAAATAAACAAATGGGACTATATCAAACTAAAAAGTTTTTACACAGCAAAGGAAACCACAACAAAACAAAAAGACAACCTACTGAATGGGAGAAGATATCCACCAATGATCCATAAGGATTAATATCCAACATTTATAAAGAACTCACACACCTCAACAGCAAAAAACAAACAAACAAACAAATCCAATTTAAAAGCAGGCAGACAGTCAATGACTTTCTCTCATCACTGTTGTTTCTATCTCTCTCTCCCTCTTCTTTCCTCTCTGAAATCAGTATGTGTTTGTGTATGTATATATGTATGTGTGTGTGTGTGTGTGTGTATATATAAAAAATAAAAAGCAGGCAGAGAACCTGAATAGACACTTCTCCAAAGAAGACATCCAGCCCTCTACCTTACCCTCTCCCCTTCTTCCCTCCCTCCCTCCCTCCCACTCTCTGAAAAAGTAATGGGGGAAAAATCTATTGGTGAGGATTAAAAAACAAAACAAAACACACTATACACACACACACACACACACACAGTCTACGGTAAGACTATGTATGGTGTCAGGTAGGTACTAAACTTACCAGGGGGATCACTTTGTAAGTTATATAAATGTGCAGTCACTATGCTGTACACCTGAAACTAATATTGAATGTCAACTATAACTGGAAAAAAAAAGACTGCCATAGCAAAAGCGATTTTAAAGGACATTCCTCTCAAAAAGATCTAAGTCTTCAAGTATTCATGGAACAGTTGAAGAAAGACAAGAAGAGAGGTTTTGTGAGTATTACCCATTCATGTATGTGTTGGCACAAAAAAAAAATCAAATTCTAAGTCTTTCCTTTAACTTCTAAAATTCTATGCCCCAACATGTTACAAAGATCCCACCCCAACCTTCAAGATCCCAAAGGTGAAAGGGAATCTGAATTTCCAGGACTTCAAACAAAACAAAATAAAAAAAACCTAAAGCTCTAAATCCAAAAGAATCACCCACAAAGGGGATACTAAATCACTCAAGAAAACTGCAGATCTGAGTCTCTCTAGCTACTCTTACAGTATCACTTAAAAAGACGAAGACAAATGCTCTATTGCAAACTGGCAACTAAAAGGCCCACAAGGCTTCTATTAAAAATTCCATTAATTCAAGAAAGAAAAGTCCCTTTCAATAAAAAGTAACTGGAGAACCATCTGAAAGAGCTCTCTCATTCCTGGCGTCTCACCTATCAGGAACCTAGAGGTCAAACATTTACTCCCATGGCCTAGTCACTTATTTTAAAATAGGTTTATAAAAATACTTCACTCTGAAATGCTTTGTTTTGCATGTGTTTGTCTGGTTTTTGCTTTTAGGAACAGCAGGCAAATAGGCAGCAGCCTGTCCCACATGATCTAACTAATAAATGCTCGGGTCTTTGGTCTTCATGCATCTCTAAGACAAAGGCAGGGGCAGAGGCAATCACGCTGACCTAAACAGCTACTTCCTGCCTCACAAGAGAAGCAACCAAATAAATCCAGCAGAACATGGCTGAGGGCAGGAAAGACATGGGGGTGCCTCAGACGAGCATGAAAGAGACTCATTTGAGATGGATGTCTAATACAGCTCATTTAAGGGGATCACACGTGGGAAGAGTGTGAGAGATGGAGCGGCAAGTCCCTAAAACTCCCCAAAGTTCTCTATACTTTTAAAATGTATAACATATGCAGATATTTCAACGAAGGATATATTATCCAGTCCTACCACCCATGACTGTCACAAGTCATCTTCTAGACATGACAGCAACATTAAGCACATGACCATGGAAAGAGGTACCACCTGGAAAGCAGATAGACAGCCTATAAAGCATGTTGATTTCACAAACTCTTGGAGTTCTGATGACTATTTCCTAAGAGACGACAAAGTTGATCAAGAGGGAATTTTCATCACCATGCTGATGGGCAGAAGAGCTGATGTGACTATCAGGCAAAGAAATTCAGAACAGAACAGTCCAGTATCAACACTAAATTCTCCTCTCTGTCCATATGATTTAATAGAAAGCATCTCTAAATGTTAAGTCTAATCATGAACAAAGTTTGGGAGAATTTGTCTAGGTTATTTCTTTTTTTCTACCAAGTGAGTTTTAATGGCCTTGTTCTGTTCTTCAATAGTCTTGTTCGGCCCTAACCGGTTTGGCCTGCGGACTGAAAGGTCCCAGGTTCGATTCCGGTCAAGGGCATGTACCTTGGTTGCGGGCACATCCCCAGTAGGGGGTGTGCAGGAGGCAGCTGATTGATGTTTCTAACTCTCTATCCCTCTCCCTTCCTCTCTGTAAGAAATCAATAAAATATATTTATATATATAAATAGTCTTGTTTAGGCCCTCCTATTTTAGGAAATAAGATGCTGAGAATACTTTTAAATGGAAGCCTTATTCTCATCCCTACCCCTGCCAACTTTTCTTCTACTGACTGAAACCAGTGCCCATATCAGCATTCAATTGACTCTATGAGATTCCTTCTCCATTTCTATGAATGCTTCCTGTCAAAAAGCCAAACAGCAAAGGTAGAGAAGGCTTCCTTCCAACACCAGCACCTCTCACCTCTGTAGTGCTCCATTCTAGTGTGGTGGGTGATGCCCTGCGACCGAAAACTGAGGCTCAGGATATAACGAGGATCAGAGCTGTCTCGCACCAGGAAAGAACCATCCGGTTTCCCTTTCAGCTTCATCTCTGCGTCTTCCCAATTCATTGGTCCCCAATACCAACCACACTATCAAAGATAAAAAGCAGTCAAGTGATTAACAGAACAGAGAGATGTCAAAGCGCTCAGCACAACTATCTGACCACAGAACCCCATTTCCAAAACATTTCAGTAGGGAAGAGCTGTAGGAGTGTCCCAACCACTAGCAATACATGTCAGGCTCCACATACGTTTGACCCTCCAAAACAGCAGAAGGAACATTCTACAATTCCATTACCAAGACCCTTCAAAGAAGAGAAGAGGGACCCGAGTAAGTTAATCTGCCACAATCAGGTTAGACTATGTAAACATTTCTCCACGCCTTTCCTTATCATATTCAATTCTACCCCCTCCCCCAGTTTCAATTTTACAATGTATTTTATGGAATTGATAACAGTAGTATCTTGCTTTGTCACTATAAATAGAGGAAACTACTCTTCCTCTAAAAATAATAAAAAGGGAGCCAGCCAGCTACAGCACTAGGGAGCAGGAGAGGAGGAAGCCTCCAACGCTCACACGCCACCTACCTTCTCCAGCTCTCGAAGGCTAGCTGCAAAGCTGCTCGAGTCAGGCCGGTAGAGGGGACACTGGAGGTGTTGGGGGGGCTGGCTGTGCAGGGATTCAGCTGCTCGGATAGGAGCAATCCGAGGAAATGCATCTGTAAGGTGAGAGAGTGGTGGTCACTTGCTTACCCTCAATGCTTCCGACCACAAGTACACCCTCCTCCCAAAACAGAGATGCTAACTGAAGAGGGGCAGGCATTAGAAGCTCAGCTGGAAAGGGCGAAAGCCAAAGCAGTGGGAAAGAGCTGATGGGCTGGAACAAAAAGCTGTGTGGGCTGTGTAAGCTGTGAAGGATGGGTGAGGGCACTGACCCAACCCAGGAAGGGGGTGGGGAGCGGCTCACTAACCTGACTAAGGTGACTACTTCAGGGCCTTCACCAGCCTAGAGTGATTCCAACTTCTCCCACCTCGAGGTGAAGTGCCGGTAAAGCAGCCTTGGAAATAGTGACTCGCTTACTTGCCCAGGAAGTGTAACGATTTTGCCAGGCAAGTAAAAAAAAAATGCCGATTTCATTCATTTTATTCCTTGGGTTCTGGAGACTGGCAAAGCAGGTATGGGCTACTAAATGCTTGCTACATATTTACAAGGCTGCAGTCAGTACTAAAAGCTTAGAAAAACCACAGAACTTTGAAAACCAGCAATATATTAAACCTTCTCACTGTCCTGAAATTAAACTAGTTTCCTCAGTGATATCTACTCAAGGATTTATTTTAAAAAGTCTCAGTAGCAAAAAGACCAAAAAAAAAAAAAATTCAACTGTCTTTTATCTCTAACAAAAATCAAATTCAACTCCATAAATAAAACAGGTTAGAAAAATCAGTTCTTAGCCTCATTTCCAAGGAGTTCTAAACTTTCTCATAAGTTCCGTTATTTCCATAGATTTCTCCCATCCTTCAAAAAGTTTATCATTTGTACTCCCAACTCTTGCAAGTCTCGTCTCTAAGCTAAGCTAACCTGGGGCATGGGGTGGAGGAGGCGGAGGTAGGGGGAAAGACTGCAGGGAAGACCCCATCGGAGCCACAAGGACAGATGTAGGCAGCGTCCCACTGATATCATCTAGAAGAGAGAACAAAAGCAAAAGGTTCAGAAACATGAGCACAGACTGAGCAAGGTGAAGCAGAGGAGACCGAGAAGGATCACCAGGCTGCCCTCTGGGGCAAGATGGCCTGACCTTCACCCTGTCTTTTTGTACAGAGGGCAACAATCATCTTCATCTGGTTTCCTCTGCGGGAAAGTAAGGCTATTCTTAAAGCAGCCCACCAGCGGTAGATTCAGGGCAAGATAAATGCAGATATAATCAACACATGGATAATAAATGCTGTAAGAGCATGCAGGTAAGACACTCCTTCAACCGCTCAGGGAGATGATAGGGGTGCTGAGAAAGGGACAGGAAATAATTGCTTCATCATTAGAAACCCAGGAGCTTGTATGGCTCCCGGCAAAGAAAAACAGGGCCGAGAGCTCCCCCTCCCACTAGAGCAAGAGGGTAGAGGGTGGAGACTATACCTAGGAGGCTGAGGCTTCTTCTCGGAGGAGGAGGGGGAGTTGGAGGGTGTGGAGAGGCCAGGCCCCGCTGAGAGATGTCCACGTCCACAAGCGACACTGTTTCACCTGAGGGAGTCATGGAGCAAGCACATTATAGAACACCTTGCCCAAAGCTGAGGCCAGAGCAAAGGAAAGCAAAGGCTAAGCAAGGGAAGTTAGAGGTCCCTGGCTCTCAGAAAGCTCAAAATCTAATGCTCCGGGGGCTGGAATCACCCCCTAAACCTCTGAGAAGTCAATTTTAAATGCTATCACTTCTTTACCATCTTACTGGTTAAGGATTCATTAAGGATAAAAACATTGTGATTGTGCCACTGACAATATAACCTTGACCAAGCGATCTTTATTCAAATGGAAACCACTTATTTTTACAGACTTGTATATTAATTTCTGCCTTAGGGAGCAAAGCGAGCAGCTTGTTACAAGCCCAAGTGGATGTAGAAAGCAGAAAATGGTACACTGCACGCACACCAAGGCCCCAATGCTAGCCCCAACTTCTTCCTGAACGGCTCTCCATGTCTAGAGTTTTCAGACTATTCACTCATAAGAGAACCCATTTCAGATATGAATTAGTTCCTAAGAGCTGAGGCTACAAAGGTTGAAAAGTACACTTACAACCCTAATAATGAACTACTTCCACAGCCAGCCAAGAGTCAGTGAGCTTAGAGGAAGCTTCTCAGGAGGAAGTTGATTGGGGGTGGGAGGTTAGGGAGATGGCATGTGGTTTCTCTTTACTTCCCAGCACGTGGTGCAGCTCTGTTCTCTGCCATAGACATTCCTCCTCGCCACCCGGCCCTATCTGCCCTCTCTCCACTGAGTCACCCGAGGATGGAGGGTATTTTATTAACTAAGATTGGCAGCCAAAAATAGGTCACAGCTCAGGATTTCTCTAATTTGAGGGTGTTATTTCCAACATCTTTTTCTTATTCAGGAGGCTCAATCAGCCCCTAAGCCGGATTTTATTATTATTAGACCAATGTCCCTAAAAGGTCAGGAGCAGGGCTTTTAGAACCTAACACACAGTTTTGGTTCGCTTTGGGTTTTTTTACAAATTCTTGAACATGGATTAAGATAACCAGAAAAGCTCTTCTAAAAGTCATCAGTGGAAGTTATAGTACATACCGGACTCCTCACAGAGCTTAGTAACTGACAGCCTAGATGCCCGGAGCAATGCAGTGAACCCACACAAGTATGCCTCCTGAAGGGTCAGAGAGGTCTAGGTTGTAGGTGTAGCACCTCAACAAAAACATATCATTCGAAAGAGCTAAGCTGTGTGAAACAAGAACACTTCAAATGTGGGTGTTCCTTCCGTTAGGGAGGAAACAATTATTAACCAGAAAGACATATTACTACAGGAGAAGATTCTTTAATACTGGCCCTAGCTCGTTTGGTTCAGTGGATAGAATGTTGGCCTGCAGACTGGAGGGTCCTGGGTTCAATTCCGGTCAAGGGTACATGCCTGGGTTGAGGGCTCCATCCCTAGTAGAAGGCATGCAGGAGGCAGCCTATCAATGATTCTCTCTCATCATTGATGTTTCTATCTACCTCTCTCTTCCTCTCTGAAATCAATAAAAATATATTTTTTGAAAAAGATTAATTCTGGGTTTGAGGTAAAAACAGAGATCTCCTTCTTCCTTCACCTGTGCCTGTTAAAGGTACCAACACAATTGTTCTGATAGCTCATGGCTGTCTACACAGTAAGGGCTGGGGGTGGGGGTCCAACCAGCCCGCTTACCTCTGGAAATGTCTATCCCTAATCATGATCCTTCCATCATCTGTTTGAGGGACACAGTACCAAAAGAGTTCAAATTGGGATTTTTTTTTTAACCTTCTCAGTCACAGTCAATGAGCGCCCAGTTTCTGAAATTGGAAGCAATGTGAAGACTGTCTTTTATGCAGCTTATTCAAGCAGGAGCTTCACATCTGACTGACACAGCAAAAGGTCTCCTCTGAAAAAGTTCCCCATTGAAGAGAAGACAGTTGTCCAAAGGACATTCAACCACTTTCCTCCTTTAGCAACTGTGCTCCTTGCTGTTAGATGACAGACTTAAATTAGTCACAGTGAAGAACTCTAACAGCTGCAAGAACTGCTAGCCCCTAAACTGGGTACGACAAGAGTTCACGTAATTCCCCTCTGCCCGGAGTCTTTAAAAATAGATCAGATAATCATGGGTCGTGTTTATTAGCTAATCCATGAACTCCCTTGGAAGCAGAGACAGGAATTGTATGACTTCTCAGGAGTCCTTCATGCATTGCGAGCCTATAAATTTGTAATTTGTCCTTTTAATTTATAAGTGATGACCCTGAACTAAGGACGGCGTAACTGCCAGGGTCACTTAATTACCAGCAAGCAGTCACTCCTCAACCTATAAGCATCCAAAGTCAAGAACACATTCTACATCATAAAAATAGCCCTACCCCAAATCCAGCAGGCAGAGAATGAAGAAAATAACCACAGATAGGCCTGAAGCTCCCTCTGCAATGCATCTGTGTTTCCTGACAAGTCTCAGAACACTCCTGCTTTCAGATGTCAGAGAGAGAGAGAGAGAGAGAGAGAGAGAGAGAGAGAGAGAGAGAGATATCACCCTTACCTGTGAACAGGGGGCTGAAGGAGACCGGAGAAAAGGCACTTTGAGTTCTTGTCAACCTGGGTTTCCTAGGGGGTGAAAAGCACAGAATAAGGGGTGGGGGTGGTTAAATCTCTACAATACTCAATTCCATACGCGCTGAAAAACAAAGCAAACCCAGTCATTACCCGCAACACTTTTGTAATAAAGCCTAAAATTTAAAGGGGGAGAATAAAATAATTAAGGCAATTCCTTAAATAGATCTGGCTACAGAATTCACCAGCCTACAAAAACATGAGAAATCCCTTTGGATCTCTCCTCACCCTGCACACTGAGAGAGTAAAACACCTTGAGTGGTAATTAGCAAGTCTATTTCTAGAGGAAGTCAGAAACACATTTGATTTTCATATGGGAACCAAGAAAAAGCCTCTTGATCTGGCCAGGTGCTTTCCCTCTGGGCCTGCCACTAGGACAGCAGGTTGCAAAGTGAATCAGAGAACATATGTGGGTTTGAGGCCAGCACTACAGGATGCACATGCAATCTTCAACCACGAAAAACATGCACCAAGGTCTCCAAGCCATGGGTTAAAGCCATCAACTAACAAGGGGGCTTCCTTAGGTGAGGGGCTCTGCCTGGCACCCAAACCAGATGGCCCCTTCTCCTCTCTGAACTGCCAGCCACACAGCTCTCCTTGTGATTTCCCTTGATGCTGCTCCAGGGAGTGAGCTGGAAAAACCCAGATCTTCTGTGAAAAGATAGACTTTCTGGCTCAAAATGTGCTAGGTTCAATACTTTCAACAATAAAGATAAATTTTATAAATAAAACCATGCACATTATTAAAAAAATCACCTCAGGATGACTGAACTGACCACTAGAAAAAGACTTGTGGAGGTAATGAAAATATGCTATATCTTGTGATAGAGGTCATGATGACTATATACTTTTATCAAAATTAACACATGAAGTCCTAACGGTTTTGGCTCAGTGGATAGAGCGTCAGCCTGCGGACTCAAGGGTCCCAGGTTCGATTCTGGTCAAGGGCATGTGGCTTGGTTGCAGGCACATCCCCAGTGGGGAGTGTGTGGGAGGCAGCTGATCGATGTTTCTAACTCTCTTCCTCTCTGTGAAAAATCAATAAAATATAATATATATATAAAAAAATTAACACGTTAAGTGCCCAGCCAGTCACTGGTGACTGACACTATACTTTCTGTCCAGAAGACAAAACAGGCTGGATGCTTAACATGTTAATAGAACTGGACACATACAAATGGTGAATTTTAGGTGGTATATAAGTCCTACCTCAATAAACCAGACTTTTTTTTTAATGTATTTTATTGATTCTTTACAGAGAGGAAAGGAGAGGGATAGAGAGTTAGAAACATCCATGAGAGGGAAACATCGATCAGCTGCCTCCTGCACACCTCCCACTGGGGATGTACCCGCAACCAAGGTACATGCCTCTGACCGGAATCGAACCTGGGACCCTTGAGTCCGCAGGCTGACGCTCTATCCACTGAGCCAAACCAGTCAGGGCTAAACCAGACTTTTAAAAAACTCCTACCACTGAGCCCACTGTATGAAAGAACATATTTGGCAATGATACATCTAATAAAGGGTTGGTTAATATCCAAAATACATAAGGAACTCATACAACTTAACAAAAGGAAGACAAACAATGCAATTAAAAAACAGGAACAAAGAAAAAATGGGCAAAGGACCTAAATAGACACTTCTCCAAAGAGGACATACAGATGGCCAAGAGACATATGAAAAAAATGCTCAAAGTCACTGATCATCAGAAAGATGTAAATTAAAATAACAATGAGGTATCACCTCACACCTACCAGAACGGCTACCATCAACAAATCAACAAATGACAAGTGCTGGTGAGGATGTACAGAAAAGGGAACCTCGTGCACTGCTGGTAGGAACGCAGACTGGTGTTACCATTATGGAAAACACTATGGAGCTTCCTCAAAAAATTAAACATGGAACTGCCATTTGACCCAGCAATCCCACTTCTAGGAATATATCCTAAGAAACTCAAAGCACCAATCAGAAAGAATATATTCACCCCTATGTTTACAGCAGCACAATTTACAATAGCTAACATTTGGAAACAGCCCAAGTGCCCATCAGCAGATGAGTGGATAAAAAAGCTGTGGTACATTTATACCATGGAACACTATGCATTAGTAAGAAAGAAGAATATCTTACCCTTTGAGACAGCATGGAGGGACCTGAAGAGTATCATACTAAGTGAAATAAGCCAGTCAGAGAAAGACAAGTATCACATGATCACACTCACATGTAGAATATAAGTAACAAAATAAACTGATGAACAGAGTGGATCCAAGACATGGAAGCATGGAACAGAGGCAATCAACCAAAGACCTTGTATGCATATATGCGTAACCCATGGACACAGACAACAGGGTGATGAAGGCCTGGGGGGATGGGGAAGAATGGGGAAAAAGGGAGACATATGTAATACTTTCAACAATAAAGAATTATAAAACAAACACCTCCCATCAGTGATTTGAGGGCCTGACTCTGGGCCTTATAGCTGGCTCACCTTCCAAAATTATTCTCACCCAAAGGACTAAATGAAACTTCAACTGCACCAATGTAGGAGGAGAGGTGAAGTAAAGAAAATCACATTTAAAATTATTTTACTTTAAATCTTTATGCATTTATGTTTTAGCATATCTATCTGAGATTCTCAGAACTCACTTCAAACAAAATTTCTAAACCATACTGTAAAGATCTTACTCAAAAATAGCCCAGAAGCTAGATTTCCGCTCCCGAACTCCCTCTGCAACCGCCCTCCATGCTGAGACGCAAGAAGTCTAACGATGGTGCCCATCATACCAGTAAATGCCCCATCCATGGCACCCAAGGGAGAAATGGCCGCATCATATAAGACACAAGCATGAATGGTCCCTGTTTATAAAAGTTGCTCATGACGGTCTGCGGCTTAGTTCCAACACTCCAGAGGGCTGAAATAGAAAGTTAATTCCACTGGACATGAACTTTAAGACTGAAGAGCTTCCAAACTGATTTTTATTTGATAACTACGGGTACAACATTAAACTCAGCAAGGAGAAACCTAAGGCACTGGTCTTTCAAAGGGTTCACACCTCAGCCACTTGGCTGTTTGCCTCTTTTCAAAGGAAGCTGCATTACTCTGCCATCTGCCCATGCTGGGGACGAATCTCTTCAGTGCCAAGTGCTGAAGAATGGCAGTACCCAAACGCACACAGCTTGCGGCAGCCTTCTCACTCCACCTCATCTCCTCCCCCGCCCCCAGCATTTTGAAGAAGGAAATCATAGTTTCTAGGATCTGGAAAAAGAAATACATAGGAATCTAAACCCAGGCAGAGTCACTTAAGAGCTCTGGGATGGGTTTTTTTCCTGGCAAATAAGGGGGCTGCAGAGCTGGAAGCTTGGAGAGGTAGGGCTAAGAGGCTGAAAGGCTAATAATAAATGTTTCTTTCTCTCTTCGGGGAGACACTAACTGAAAATCCAAAGCAGTTTCTGTCTCAAGGATCCTGGGAGCATTCTAATGGCAGTCACTCATGAAAAGACCAACTTAGATGACGATTAAAAAAACAAAGCAAGGGAATGATTAACATAAAATTGAGGACGGTGGTTACAGTAGCTGTGGAGATAAAATCAGGAAACAACACACAGGGGTCTTCAAAGGTAACTGATAACATTCTATCTGCTAAGCTTAGAGATGAGTACCAAGGTATGCATTTATTATTATAGTGCACACACATACCTCTTTTGTATACATGAAACATTTAAAATGATAAAAGCCGGATGTGCTGTGTTGTTTTTTATTTTTTTAAAGCATGAATAATAGGGATAACATTTTTAACTAACCTTTCTATATCCCATTCCCATGTTATCTTATTTCTCCCCAGATCACCTTGACGAGTATTAGGGTGCAAAGTTAAGCCACAATAACTTTGCTAGTGGGCGATGTGCATCTTAGTAGCAGAAAGACCTGGGGGTGGGGGGTGGTAGGATTGGGTGGGCTATGCCTCAGGTGGGTGGCAGACCGTAGGCAAAGGTTTCCTTTGAGGCTAAGGTGTCCTTTGTGACAGCTAAGCATTGCCTGTGCTGCAGGTAACAAAAGAGACAGAAGGCCTCTGCCATCTCCACTCTGAAAATTGCTAACTGTATGGCAATAGATCTGTAAGATAAAAGGAGTTAAAAGAATTAGACTAGACAGGCCGACAACACACTGATATAACCATTGGCCACTTTTCAAATTCCTTGAAAACTAAGCTATAAACAATGAAATAGCAATGCCTTCCCTTTCTTGTCCATTAATCTCCTCTACTGTTGCCTTAAGACTTACACATGTTCTTTTCTACAGTAACTTCCAAACGAGGATGTCCAAATATCAGGCTTTATAGCCGCTGCAAGTTACCTCTGCCCCTGCTGAAGCACGCGGTGCCAAGTCAGCCAGCCTGTGCCATTTCAACACGTCATAAGCCAGTGTCTGTTCATGTGTTACAGGCACAAAAACCATGTGTTCATTTTTAGTTCCAATACACAGACATCTGTGCAGCAAGGTCAGATCCAAAACTCCACCATAAACCAACTAAAGAACCTATGGAGGAAACTTCCAGGGAAAAGCCAAAAGGTATAGTGCAAGGTCTAATACCTTAGGGATGATGTTAGCAGGGGAAATAAATATTAAGGAGTGAAAGATACAAGACTCAGATGGACAGAGATTTCTGAAGCCAGGATGCTGGTTCCAAACAAGAGCTGCCAACCACAACCACAACCACTTTGTGAAAAATAGTTAAAAAGATCAATAGAGTATGGACCCAAAACTCAAACATAGAGTCAGAACTTTCTCATCACACCATACAATCATTTTGCTCTCACTGTGTCATGCTATTTCTTAAAACTACTCCTTGGACCTGAAGACCCGAGGAAACAGAAAAAAGGATTTCTCATGTCTGCCAATTCTGTCCACAACAGCAGGGTCCCAAACTGATGCCAAGGCAGCCTGCCTCTCTTTCCAGAATTGTACCTCCCCCCCCCCAAAAAAAAAATAGAAAATGACTACAGAACTGTTCTCCATTTTCTACCTCACAACTATGAAGATCGATAGTAATAGCCTTAGCCATTAACTCAGGAAAAAACCACACAACTTAAACAATGAAATTTTACAACCAAGTGTGTATTATGGGATAATTTTTTAAAAAGTCAGAACAGCCCTAACCGGTTTGGCTCAATGGACTGAAAAGTCCCAGGTTCGATTCCGGTCAAGGGCATGTACCTTGGTTGCGGGCACATCCCCAGTAGGAGGTGTGCAGGAGGCAGCTGATCAATGTTTCTCTCTCATTGATGTTTCTAACTCTCTATCCCTCTCCCTTCCTCTCTGTAAAAAATCAATAAAATATATTTTTTTTAAAAAGTCAGATCAAATACCATTTCTCACCAAATATAAAGGAAGACAATCAGCTCAACATATGTGAAACAGAAAAGGGAACTTCTCTGGTTTTCCAGAAATAGCAATTCTATATTACACTGAAGCCCTCAGGCAGCAAGCCCAGCTCTGTGAATTCAACATATGTGTTAAAGGCTTAGCCCAGTTCTCCACAACAGAAACCTGATTAGTTGGTGGGCCCATTTCATCCTTCGCTTCAGAGTTCTCTAAGCTAACTCACACTAGATTTCAGACTCAAGATAATCAGGCAGGTCCACTTAGCACATGCTAAAACCTCTGAAAGGAACTAGGTTTTTCTTAATGTTAAACTATGGAAACTTAGCCTTATAACATGATTATAGGAAGTATGTTCTAGTGATAACCACGGGAAAGGTAGATATTAAGCAGAGCAAAGAGAATCATGTCCAGAGGTTACTGTAAAAGCCCCAAATTATACAGCAAAGACTAGAGATTCCAAACATCATTAAGGAGGAAGGCATATACCTTCTGGCAAGAGACAGATTTCTCACAGCTTCCAGGTCCTACCAATCAAAACAAGAGAACAAGCTGGATATCCAAACGCATTCTTCCTTCCTTAGGAGGTGCAGCAGAGCCATGGAAATCACAGCTACCCTGGCCAGACTCACCAAGTTTCTCACAGCTGCGAGGCTGCCAGCAAGACTGGCACATAGTAAGCTGTGTAAAAGCTAACAAGCAAATCTAGCATTAAAAAAAAAAAATCCCCAGCTCAATCTCATTACTTCTCCAAAAGCACAAAATATTCCATCTCCACTTCTCTTGTCTTCACTCCATGCCTACAGGGTCAGGACAGGGACCTCGCTACTAAGAATAAAAAGAGAGAAGCATGAAGAAAACGAAACTGGTCAGCAGCCCACAGCGGATGCTGGAGTTGTACCTGGAGTCGAGGTTCACATTCTCTGTCCCACAAGCTGCCCCCTAACAGCAGCCAACCTAACGTGCGTGCACAGATACCTAGCTCTTCTCCAATTCATCAGGAGAAGCCCCTGGACCAAAAAATGTAATTCTCCAGCGCCCTGAACTAAGCTTTGCAGATCTACAGCCCAATTTGCTCTGCAGCAGAAATCTGTATTGTGCTTAGTGTGAGGGTTGGCGACAGAGCAGCCAATGACCATTAAATTCTGCTTCCAAAGGCAAAAACCCGTATAATGTTATATGCCTTTTCCTCTTCCTAATCTATTAGACGGAGCAGCTAATTTCACGCCACACCTCATACCTCGTGTCTCTGGAATCTTAGACCAAGGCCTGGTCAATATGGAACAAAGGCGAGACAAATCACAAGAAAATTAGCAAGCTGTCCTATGTCATTGCCCACAGCTTCAATCCTGCCCTCCCCCCACATGAAGACTTCAGCTATACTGGGTAAGTAGAGCATCGCATGCAGAGCCGACTACAAAAGAGCTGTTTCAGCAGCCACACACTTTTTAAGACCTGAGCATGAGTTCATTGGAGGCAAATGCAGAAACATAGGTCTATCTGAAGGGGTAGCATGCATCAACCTACTGATTTCTTCAGGGACTTTGGTTTGATTCCCAAAATAAGCCCCTGGCACAGCTGTTCAGGAAGGGCAACAACGTCACAGTAACCCCACACTTCCCTTTTGGAGAACCCATGTTCCCTTGAAAAGAGAAGGCCATGGATGAGAGTGGTTCCCAGTCCAGGTCATACTTCAGGATCAACGGGGGCGCTTTTTCAAAATCCAATTCTTGGGCTCTCAGACACACTAATCCTTTCTCAAAGCTCCCCCACGTGATGCCGGCGCACAAAGTTCTCAATCTATGTGTCCTAGTTCTCAGCCTTGGGCTGTGGCTGCCAGTGAGTCTCAAGAATCCATCACATGAGCCGCACCAAGACCAGTTCCAATCGTTCTCAGAATCCATTCAGCAGCACAAGCCACAGTGGCGGTTACCACAAGGGAAGTCTCACTGCATCGACACACAGAAGTCGACAGCTTCCTAAACTAATATACCGGGTGATGCAGCGCAGCAGCCCACCCTTCAGAAACGCAGGGGGGAAACCTCCGTGTCTAAGTTTGAAAGTTCCATCCATTAGCCTGGAACTCACGCACCAATGCTCGCACCTCCGCCTTGGAACTCTCACATGGGCTGGACAGCAAAGCTGTTTTCTATTCCCACCACAGTGGTCCGCACACAGGCTTGAGATACCGAGGACACAGGAGACCAACCAACCAGGAACGCCCGAAATCTCGGTGCTGCGGGGCCCGGCTGACTGTGGGCCTACCACTCGTCACGCATCACTTGGATGCGAGAGAGGGAAGCGGGTGGGCTGCTGGCAGAACTGGAAGAGGAACAAGCCAGGTGGTCCCAACGCAGCGCCGACTTTGTGTCCCAAAGGACACACATGTGCAGCCATCTCCCGGCGGGCGTTAACGGTACACAGACGGGCGGGCACCTCGGGGAAACTGAAAGCGGGGCCAGGGCAGGGGCGGAGGCATGGCTTCAAACCCTCTCGGAACGGGCGGGACGCTAGCCCGGTGGGAAATGCCCCCTAGTGAGCTCTGACCTACTGAGCGATGTCACCGCCTTTAGCCCCGATTCCCTGCCTCCTTACGGACACCCCAGCGCAGGCAGCGGCAGCAGCTTGTTGGAAGGAAAGGGAAACGAAGCACAAAGGGCAAGTGGGTCGGCCGGGCCCCCGGCTGGGCTTACCTCCCGGCGTCCAGCTCCCGGCCGGCGGAGCCTCCCACGTCCGTCAGGCTGGCGGCCGAAGCAGCCAGCTCTCCCGCAGGCCTCTTGCCGGCCCCGGACCCGCCGCCGGAGCCACCGTGGCAGCTCTTGGTGCGAAAGAGGCGACTGAGGCGGATTTTGAGGGAGCCCTTGCGAGAAGGGCCCGGGAGCGGCCGGAGGGGCCCGGGAGGGGGCGGCGGCGGCGGCTGCTCCCCTCGACTCAGGCGCCCCGGGGGGACCAAGTCCTGCAGCGGGAAGGGCGGCGGGGGTAACTCGGGGCCCGGGGGCTGCAGCAGGAGCCGGCCCGCTCCTCCTCCGCGGCCCGGGCTGCTGAGCTCCTCTTCCGAGCAGCTGTTCGTCTCCAGGCTCTCGGCCTCCGACTCCAAGCCCTCCAGGACCAGCAGCGCGTCGCTCGTCTCCGTGGGGTCCTCCCCGGCCTGCGGGGTGGCAGCCGGCGGCTGGGGCTGCGGAGGGGGCGGCTGCGGGGGGCACGGGCACGGGCAGCAACCACCAACCGTCTTGACCCCCGGCCCCACCGGCTGCCCGAGCCCCAGAGCTGCCAGCTGCGCCTCGAGTCCAGCCGCCGGGCCCCAGGTCCGCTCGAGCGCCAACCCCGGGGGCAGGGCCTTGGGGTCCAGGGCACATCGGTGCCGGGGACACAGCAGTTCCGAGGGTCCTGGCTCCGGAGCCGCCTCCGCGTCCTCCTCCTCCGGCGGCCGACCCACGTTGCGGAACACCATCAGCTGCGGCGGCCGGGAGCCCCGCGCACCGGGCCGCGCGAGGAAGGATGGCGGCGGGGGGCCATGGCCCGGGGGCGGCGGCGGCGGGCCTGGCTCGGGGGCCGCCTCTCCATAGCCGAGCAGGCGGCTCAGGACGCGGTACGAAGCGGCCGCCGCCGCCGCCGCCTCGCCATCCCGGAGTTCGGCCCCCTGCATCGGGGAGAGGGAGGGAGGGCGGGCGGCTGGGAGCCGGGCTGGGGTGGGGACTAGGCCGGGCCCCGCCGGAGCCCCGCCCGCCACGGGCCCCGGAGCGACAGCGCTAACGGCCGCCGCGGCCTCTGCCTCATAGAGGGGGGCGGGGGGCGCGCGGAGGCAAGCGCAAGCCCAGACCGCGCGCCGCCACCGCGAGGACAGCCCCCGGATGGCGTCATTTCCGGGAGGCTGTGGCCACGCCCCTTCCCCAGGGGCGGGCTCGGGCCGGCCTCCGGGGAGCGTGACGTCACGCGCGGCCTGGCCCGCTATTGGCCGCGGAGCTGCTTCTCGCTTGGCTGTTGGGTCCTGTCCGACCCTCGCTGTTCACTTCCCGGGCGCTGGGGTCGAAGCCACCCCCGCGGGTGAGGGGGGCGGCCCTGGGACTCCGGGTCGGGTCCCGGGAGGGAGCTGGGGCCTTGGGAGTCACTGCGTTTCCGGTCCTGCCTGTACCGCTCGCATGTGTGACCGAGGCGGAGTCATTTCTTCATTGACAAACTGTCAGCCCTGACGTGTAGTGAATGTTTCTATGGTTCTCAGCCTTCTGGCCCTTTAAATACAGCTCCTCACGTAGTGGTGACCCCCAACCATAAAATTATTTTTGTTGCTACTTCATAACTGTACTGTTGCTACTGTTGTGAATCGTAATGTAAATATCTGATATGCAGGATCGTCTTAGGCGACTCCCGTGAAAGGGTCATTTGACTGCCGAAGGGGTCGGGACCCACAGGTTGAGAACCGCTACAAGTGTAATGGCACATGGATAATGTGTCCTGAGACTCAGAGGAGAGCTGATAAATGTTGAACTGGCACTGGGCGGGGGGGAATGTATGCAGATATATGTATAGGACATGTAAGTGTAGCATAAATTGTACTGATGTAAAGATATGTAGCACACAATTTACAAAAATTCTATAATAATAAAAGGGTAATATGCTAATTAGACATGACATTCTACCGGACTTCCTTCCCCACGACTTTGAGGAAGCCGGATCCTGTCCTGTGCCAGAGGGGAGCTGGTGCCTTGCGGGCAGCCAGGGGAAGGAAGGCCTACTCTTGCATCCGGCCTCTAGTAATAATATACAATTGCAAGTTTCATGTAACCCACTGATTCTTGCAGAATGCTTTCATTGATTTTTGCAAAGTTTTTGCAGGGTAGTCCTGTGGTGTCAGTTGACCAAGGAGTGAATGTTGGTTAATATTTTCCTCTATGTCAGTGTAAGAGAAAAGTAAAAAAAAAAAAAAAAGACGGTCTTAACTGTCAGCTATGGGAGTGACTTCTTTGCTGAATCAGAAAACTGTTTTCAAATACTGAATATGTCCACAATTTTTGTTCTATTCACAATGTAATGGCCTCAGACATAATACATTAAATTTAAATCTGAATTATTAACATTGTCTCCATCACTTTCTTAAGTCTAGATAATCAACAAAACACTACATTTGTATGGTTTGCCAATGTCCATGGTGTAAATACTCCTATCATGGTTGATTTCAATCTGAACGCAGAGTTAGAAAGAGATTAGTAGCATGCCATTATGTAGTGGTTTCATCATGCAAATACAACAACGTAAATAATCCCAAGAGCATGGAAAACTCATAATAGTAAGATTATTAGGAAGTAGTGAGTTTTGAGAATTCATTACCTTTGTTTTCAATATATATTCCATTATAAATTTGTTTAACTTAATTTTAACACTGGTTATGTTTAACAACCGGCTTGCAGAATTCCTGAAATTTTTATAATTGGCTCTCACACACCTGTATGACCCAGCTCCATAGCACCACACTTTTCTCATCTGAAAAACAGGAGTAAGGATTGCTGCTTAACTTACTGGCAGGCATGTTTGTGAAGATCAAACAAAATCAAGCTAGTTGTGTAGAGGGGATCAGTTAGGAAACCATTGCAATCCTCCTACGTGAAGTGTTTAGGGATGCAAAGGATAATGAGGAAGCAGCAGCCAGCAGAATTTAGCAACTTTGGTACCCCAGGGTGCGCTGAAGGGAAGAGGGTGGAGGGTCTGCTGTGAGTCCTGCAGCCTGAAAGACCTTCTTAAAATGGAAATTGGTCCAATAGCCAGTAATTATAATGCTTCACGATTTCCCATCGTTCTCAAGCTAAAGACAAAACTCCTTAAGGAGGCTTTTGGGGTCCTGTGTGATCTGACCCTGGCTTCTCTCCAACCTCCTCCCACCACGCTTCCCCTTGTTCTCTCCCCTGTAGTTCCCCTCGCCCTGTGTCAAGCTGGCACACCTGTGGCCATTGCATTGGCGATCCTCTTTCCTTGAAAGGCTTTTCCCTCCCTTTTTTGCTTAGTAAATTTCTACTCATTCTTCAGATGGAACTTCTCACTACCTCAGGGAAATCTCCCTGCCTGGGCACTGCCTCCTTAGGTCCTGAGTCCAGGACCACTCCTTGCTGCACTTAATTGCACAGATACAATTTGTCATCTATCTGAGGAGTGGTTTGATTGAAGTCTTTCTTCGTTGCTAAACTGTTGGTTACATGAAGGTCAGGGCCACATTTGCCCATGGTGGGCTCTCAGTGCCAAGGACTCTCTGGGCACAGAGTAAGCCCTTGAGAATAAGTATTGGATTATTTGTTCAACCTCACACCTTATGGCTCTTGATACAGATTCCTCTCATTCAGCCCAACAGAATTAATATCCTTCCTTGCCTGTGAAGAACCTGAAACTCAAGTTACTCCCCTAAGATCACACAATTCAAAAGTTGCAGTGGTATTCACAATCAGCCCTGTCTGATGCCAAACATTTTATTCTCTAACTCCTCTCCCTCAGCCACCTCACAGGTCTCACTGAGGTTTCCGGAGAAAAGAAAGGGAAATTGCTATCGGACCACAGAACACCTGAGGCCTAGGAGACCACCCGAGATCCCTGGCTGTTTCTGGAAAGCTCTGGCCTCAGACATAATTACCGAATGCAAGGTCCGTAGCTCTGCAGCGCCCTCTGCTGTCCTCTACTTTTTTGGCCTGAGAGGGTGCTTGTCTGCCACCTGGAGTATTTTCACCTGTCTGGAGTACACAGGCACAGGGAAGGCACACAGCCTCTTTGTAAAGGAGGGCAAGGAATGCTGCCTTTCTCCATTTCCGTGAATGTCCAGGCCTGTAGATCCAAGCAAAGGAAGTATTTCTATCTGTATGTGAGTTGGGTAGGTGTACGTTTGTTGAGCAGATTTCATGTCTACACATACCTGTTTCCCTGAAGGCGATAAAAGTGGCCCCACAGTGGTAGAAGCCAAGTTTGTAAAGTTTGTGAAGAACAATTCAGCCCTAGCTGGTTTGGCTCAGTGGATAGAGCGTCGGCCTGTGGACTCAAGGGTCCCAGGTTCGATTCCGGTCAAGGGCATGTACCTTGGTTGCGGGCACATCCCCGGTTGGGGGTGTGCAGGAGGCAGCTGATCGATGCTTCTCTCTTGTCGATGTTTCTAACTCTCTATTCCTTTCCCTTCCTCTCTGTAAAAAAAATCAATAAAATATATTTTAAAAAATAAAAATAAAATATATTTAAAAAAAGAACAATTCAGATCATGTAAACCAGTCCCGAGGTTCACTTCAGTCACTCTGCAGTGGGCCAGGGCTTCAGGGTACAGTGATGAGTGAGGGGCTCAGGCCCTGTCCCACTGGAGCTTGCCACCTCGTTTGAATCCTCATGCCACTTCCTGGATGTATGACCAAGAGCCAATAATTAAACATCTTTGAACCTGTGTTTCATTTGTAAAAACAGGTCAATAATAATCTCCCTCCACTGTGGGGATGAAATGGAAACTTGCATGTAAATGCTAAAACAGTATATAAGTGTTAGTTGTTATTACTATGAAAACTTCTTGAGGGGAAAAACAACTTACTATTATGTCCTCACCCAGTGTGTTTTGGACTTAAATAATGGTAACTGGTAATACCGAAAACGTGGAATGGTACCCAGCTGACATGGCTCATTGCTTGGGCATCAACCTATGAACCAGGAGGTCACAGTTTGATTCCCGGTCAGGGCACATGCCTGGGTTGCTGGCTCGAGCCCCAGTGTGGGGCATGCAGGAGACCGCTGATCAATGACTCTCTCTCATTATTGATGTTTTCCTCTCTCCCTCTCCCTCTCCCTCTCTGACTCAATAAAAAATATATATATTTAAAAAAGAATATTTACCTTAACATAGTTGTGGGGAAGATTAATTGAGGTAATGCATATGAAAAACACTTTATAAACTGCCACCGTCTGTACAATCATAGTTATATGAATCTCTGCTTCCCATCCTCACCATCCTCAATCTCAAATTCCAGTTCAGCAGCCTGCTGTCCAGGGGGTACAGGCAGCCAAAGCAGATTGCCAGGAGATGCAGCCTGCCCCTTTATCATGCCCATCGCAATTGCTGCCAGGAGGCTGAATGGGGACAGGGGTGGAGAGGGGAGCACGGGCTCATCTGTGGTTGCTATGACATCCCATCCCAGATTTTCCCATCTCTCATAATGGAGCAAAGGGCAGAGGGAGGCAGGAAGGGAGGGAGGAAGGGAGGGAGAGAGAGAATGACTGGTCTCCCCTCCCATCTATCTCTCTCTGGAACAGATGTAGGATGGAGAATGGGGGGAGGGAGCCCAAACACTGGATAAGAGGGGGTGGGAAGGGCGGTGCATCAGGATTAGTGGGTTTGCGATGGGGGCCACACAGACAGGAAGTGGCAGGGCCCTCATGCCTAAGTCCAGAAGCCAGCTGATAACATTAGAAGAAGAAAAACAGGCGAATCAGCACAAGTGGAGAGAAAGAGGGGGAGAGGGAAAGAGAAGGCGAGGAAAGGAGGTGGGAAGGCAGGCAGTCCCAGACTGCAACCACTCTCTACCTGGGCTCTCCTAAACCGCCAAATCCCCAGGCAGTCTGGACCCCAGGCTCCCGGAGCGCTACCCCGAGAATGGACACCAGGCAAGTGGTCATGCCTCTTTCTGTGTGGAGGCTGCTGAGCTGCTGTTTCCTCTGTGGCTGGGCTCTGGGGGGTCTGCAGCCCCTCCATTCTCTGCCCCCACTGCCGTCCCAAGTCAGGCCAGGACATGGACCCATGTGGGTGGCCCCAGAAGGGACTGAAGGAGCCCTGGCTTTTCTCTACTCTGGGGATGCTCGACAGCTGTTGGGGGCTAATTGCAGTGAGCGCTATGAAGCCCGTGGGGCAGAAGCCAGCCCAGGGCTTCCCCCGGTCTTAGGGAGGGCAGCGGGCACCCTCACCCAGGCCGCCAATTTCCTCAACATGCTGCTACAAGCCAACGACATCCGCGAGTCCAGCGTGGAGGAAGATGTGGAGTGGTACCAGGCACTGGTCCGCAGCGTGGCTGAGGGGGACCCAAGGGCATACCGGGCTCTGCTGACCTTTCACCCTCCGCCAGGAGCCAGCCACCTGCAGCTGGCCCTGCAGGCTACCCGAGTGGGAGAGGAGACCATCCTTCAGGACTTGTCTGGGAATAGGGTCCTGGAAGAGAGCTTAGCCGGGGCCCTGGCCACCCCTGCCCTGCAGAAGCGGGTGCTGACCAATGACCTAGGGAGCCTCGAAAGCCCCAAGTGGCCACGGGGAGATGGGTACCTGGGGGACATGCAGCATGTGAGGCTGTCTCCCCCCTTCCTGGAATGCCAGGAGGGCCGGCTCCGTCCGGGCTGGCTTCTCACTCTCTCAGCCGCCTTCTATGGACTCAAGCCAGACCTCAGCCCGGAGGTCAGGTAAGCGAGTTTGTGGGGATGGGGGCCCAGGTCCACCCAGCCATGCATGGGCCATTGGGCATGCATATGTGTGTCTGGGGGACACGGATGTGTATATTTGCATTCAGCAGTGTGTATTTGCAGTCGACTCTGTGTGTAACTGTGTGAACACATACAGGTGTGAGTATACATACTGTGCACTGTGTATGAACCACTGTGTTGACGCATAGGGATACACATCTGTGTGCACAGATGTAAGATGTGTGGGTATCACCAGGTGTAGGTCTCAGCCCCCGGGTCTGAGTGTAAGAAGTGTGAGAGGGCTTGTGTGGATGAGTGCTAATCCATGCACCAGGCATGTTGGATGTGCCAGGTGGGCTCTTTGGGAGCTAAACCTGCTTTCTAGCAACCCAGAGCGGTAGAAGGAGGGTTTCCAGGAGAAGAAAAGTTCTTGGCCGGGGGTAGGCGGACACTTGAAACCATTGCCCCTTCTGCTCAGCAGTTGGCCAGGTCCTCAAGTAAGTTCCACTCTCCTGACTGTCCTGGCCCAGGAGTCTGTGACACCCCTCAAATAACTGACCCCCACCCCCTCAGCCAGGATAGAGAGGCGATTGGGAGTCCTGGTGGGAAGGAGGCAGCCAGCGGGCACAGTACTTCATGACATTCAACAATAACATTGTTTTTCCAGCAACATGTCCCCCCTTCACTGTCCCCAGCAGGCTCCCCGCCAACTCTCTCCCCACTCAACCAGGGCAGGGGTTGGGAGCCCTTAGGCCTGGCAGCTCTCACTCAGGGCTTCTCCATTCCACATCTCCTTTGCTATAGTGAATTCAGACCTGGATTGGGCAGAGTAAGGGGTGGTTAATACTTGAGTTCCAAATGTGTATGTGGTGTGTGTGTGTGTGTGTGTGTGTGTGTGTGTGTACATGCAGTGGGAACGTGTGAAAATCCCCTTCAAACAGATCATCAAAGTCCCAGCTCCCACATGTCTTGACATGACCCCTCCCTCTACCAATTAATAGAAACCAGGAAATGCTAGGATGCTGAAAAGCTGAGGGGTGGGGATGGGAGACGACCTAGGGGGAGAGGGTTGTTGCCTAGAGAGACAGTGAGGGTTCCTAGCGTTGGAGAAATGGGATGCACGTGTGCCCTCTCTCCACACACTGCAACCACTGAGCTAGTTTGCAGAGCTTGCGTTGCCCATAGTTTGGGGCCCAAGCACACATGTCCACCTTGGCAGCCTTCGCTATGCCTCTAACTGCCAGTTCACTGCCCTAGGGGGCAGGTGCAGATGGACATAGATCTTCAGATGGTGGACATCAATCAGTGTGCCAGCAGCCCAGGATGGTACTCTAACACGCACCTGTGTGATCTCAACAGCACCCAGGTAAGGATAAGAGGGGGGAGGCCTAGGGTCCTGGCTCCTTCCTTTCTCACCAACTGCCACCACCCAGCTTCCAAGAACAGCTGACAAAAGCACACCAGCCTTTCAGGGTTCAGGGGAGCTCCTAATGATGAGCTAAAAATGGGTTTCCAGGCTTTTAACAAGTGGGGACATGTACAGCTTACCCGCACCCTTTACCCACGGCAGCCATCCTCAGCTCTTCGAAATGTCAGTGAGCCTCCCTGTCTGCTTTTGCTTCTGGTATGGGGGCTCCGGGGTCCCTCTCCAGGACCATCTTCTGAGCCTCTATTAGTCATCCCCTCCCCTTCTCCTGGACCACATTGTCATGTCATGTCATGTCACCAGAGCGCCAGGCTCCTCCTGACCCACAAGGGATGCTCCGTTGGTGTTTGTTGAAATAAGCGGAATTGCTGGTTGAGGTATGGGAGGAACCTAACCACAGCAGGAGCTTGAAGAGCTCAGGGACGGTATAGGCGATGGAACCCAGGCCAGATGCCAGCAGAATCGAAGCCATGGACGCAGAAGAATCTGGGTAATGGAAAGCAGCAGGTGGTCATCCTGCGAGCCCAGCACAGGGGAGCTGGTGGCCATGCACTCTCTGCTCCACAGTCACACTGACTACTTGCTTGTTCCTGGGCTGGACTGCAGCCAAGGCGAGCCCTGCAGCCCTGGGGCCAGTTGGGGCATCTGCTGCTCTTCAGGGCACATGTGCTTGAAACTATAAGTCCAGGGGCAGGGAAGGGACCATACTGTCTGGTGCATTTTATTTATTTTTAAAAATATATTTTATTGATTTTTTTTACAGAGGAGGGAGAAGAATAGAGAGTTAGAAACATTGATCAGCTGCCTCCTGCACACCCCCTACTGGGGATGTGCCCACAACCAAGGTACATGCCCTTGGCCAAAATCAAACTTGGGACCCTTCAGTCTGCAGGCCAACACTCTATCCACTGAGCCAAACCGGTCAGGGCTGTCTGGTGCATTTTAAATCCTGGCCACAGTCGCATCTCTGGGCAGGTTTTAGTCTGCTTGTGCAGACAGCGGCAGGAGCAGAACGTGTTCCAGTGGTTCAGGCAAGAGGGCAAGCTGGGCCGCGATTTCAGAAGCAGCACCCGCTAACCTTTCTTGGTGAAGTCGAGCTGGATATAGAATCTCCAAGGGTTTGCCTGGCCAGTGTTGCTCAGTGGTTGAGGTTTGACGCATAACCAGGAAGTCACGGTTCTATTCCCAGTCAGGGCACATGCCCTGGGTGCGGGCTTGATCCCCACTGGGAGGGCAGGGGTTGCAGGAGGCAGCTAATCAGTGAATCTCTCTTATCATTGATGTTTCTATCTCTATATACTTCTCCCTTCAATCAATAAAAATATACACAAAATATTTTTAAAAAATTTTAAAAAGCATCTCCGAGCATTTACCCTTTCCTTTGCCTAGTGCTGTCCCTAGCCTTCCCCCACAGCAGATCTTGTTTCATCCATGGGCTCATCTTCCTCACCTAGCTCTGAGATCTGCTCTGTCCCCTGCTGGGTAAATATTAATGGGCGGAGGTGGAATAAAGAGCTGGCCTTGGCATCCCACCAGCCTGGCATTAGCCTGGCATTAGGGCTGGGGAAAGCAGGCCTGTGCCAAGGCCAGATGGCCCCTGACAGAGGAAACCACTCCTCTGTGGGAGCCTTTTCAAGCCACTGGTATGCCCAAGGGGGAGGCTGAAGGGACGCTTTGGAGCAGGATGCAGGCACACAGGTGTGGCTGGGCTCAGAGTTCTTCCTACTTCCACCTCCCGCAGCTCCTCGCTCGCCCAGCTGGGCACTGGGAAATGGGGCCTGTGAGGCCCCTGTCACTGCTGGTCTGAATAAAAGGGTGGTCTAGCCCCATCCTCTTGGCTTGGGGTTCTCTTGGAGAAGAGTTGGCAGTGGGTGTGGGGTACAGTAGGGTTCCCCCAGAAGGAAGGCTTCCCTGGGACTAAAGAGGGCTTCTGGTGAGATGCCCTAGTGTGGACCCAGGTGCAGTGGGTAGGAAGGTAGATGGATCCGCCCTCTCTTCCCAGGAGGGAAAGCCCCGTACAAATCCCTGTTGTTTTGCTGTTGTTTTTTGTCATTCCCACAGTGCATCCCTCTGGAGAGCCAGGGCTTCGTCCTGGGCAGCTACCTCTGCCGCTGCCGACCTGGCTTCTACGGGGCAAGCCTCCCCAGAGGTATGTCATCGTGGAGTCCTTCCTCCTTCCTGCCCTCCTGACCCTATCCCAGAGCCATCATAGGAGGGCAGGACGAGGGCTGTGGCGCCCACGGGAGAGAAGGTTGGGATCTCAGCATGCTCCAGTCTCGCCGCTCCCTCTGTGCCCGTCTTGTTCTTTATAGGGTCAGAGGGGAATGCCACACTGCCTATGGGGCAATTCGGGTCCCCGCAAGGCAGCTCCGGAAGGCTGCTTCAGTGCCAGCCTTGTGCTGAGGGCTGCACCAGCTGCACAGATGCCACGCCATGCCTGGTAGAGGAGGCCCGGGCACTGCGGGTGGCAGTGTTGGCTTGCCAGGCCTGCTGCATGTTGACTGTCTTCCTGAGCATGCTGGTTGCCTACCGCTGCCGCCAGAGCAAGGTAAGGCAGGCCCCACGTCTCTTTCCTATACACATGTCCTACCCACCTTGGGTCCCTAGCATCAACGAGACCAGAGGCTGCTGGAATCTGGGAGAAATGGGTTCTGACCTTGCTTCTTAATCTAACATACTATGTGACATTAGGTAAGTGACCTCACCACTTAGATCTGTTTCTTTTTTCTTTTTTTTTTTTTTTAACATATTTTTATTGATTTCAGAGAGCAAGGGAAAGGGAGAGAGAGATGGAAACATCAATGATGAGAGAGAATCATTGACTGGCTGCCTCCTGCACGCCCCCTACTGGGGATCAAGCCTGCAACCCGGGCATGTGTCCTTGACCAGAATCGAACCGGGGACCTTTCAGTCCACAGGCCGATGCTCTATCCACTGAGCCAAACCGGCTGGGGCCAGACCTGTTTCTTCACCTGTAAAATGAAAGCACTCGACTTGATTCGAAATAGGGTGTAGGGGAAGTGACCTGGACCCTTCGGGAGCGCCCAGGTGAATGGAGGAAACACATGCAAGTACAAAGGCAGCGCAGCGAGACAGGGCTGAGGACAGAGTTTTGTGTTGGCTTCTGTGGCAGCTCAGGAAAGGACCCAGTTGTCCTGCCTGAGCTGACACGGGAAAGGCTTTCTGGAGAATATGCCATTGGAAGCTCAGCCAGATGGTTACTGGGCAGGAATGGAGAGCTCTAGACCAGGGAGCAGCCTGAACCTAAGCTTGGAGGGTTGCGTGAGGTACCTTCCAGCTTCAGCAGCCTCTGATCTGAGCCCAGGTCTGCAGCAAGGCCCCGGCTGGGGTGGGGCGGCGAATGGGGCTAGGCTGGTGGGGGCTGAAACCTGGGCCTTAGCCAGGCTTCGTGCCAGGGGAGCTAAGCGCCTGTGGTGGGAATAGGAATGTGGGTGTGGATGGAGGGCAGAACTGATGTCATGGGGTAAAGTCTTAGCCCAGGACCACTGAGTGACCCCTAAAGCAAGCCTGAGACCCTCCCCCCTACCCACAATACCGCCATCCAGGCTGTGCTCCCACTGCCCTGCTTACCAGCCTCTCTCATTCCTGGGCTCACAGAGGATCCGAGCATCTGGAGTTGTCCTGCTGGAAACCATCCTCTTTGGATCCCTGCTCCTTTACTTCCCTGTGAGTTTGCGGCCAGAGGCTGACCTCCACCTCCCCCCATCCTCCCCCCAGGGTCCCCACAGTCCCAACGTGGAACTTTCCAAACCCCAGAATGCTTCTTCTCTGCCTTGTCAGCAGGGGAGGGTGGAGTGGAGGTGAGGGTGGGGTTAAGAGACCTCCAAACTGCCCTACTCAGATCAACAAATGGCAGGCTGGCCTAGTGAGCTCTGGAAGCAAACAGTCCAAGCTTAAAAGAACCCTATGACCCACTGTGTGACTTAGGACAAGTTACCTAACCTCTCTGATTCTTTTTTATAAATAAAGATTATTTTTATTATTGGTTTCTTTTTTTTAGAGAGGAAGGGAAAGGGAGAGAGAGGGAACTATCGACGTGAGAGGGTAACAGATCAGCTGTCTCCTGCACACCTCCTACAGGGGATTGAGCCCACAACCCGGGCATGTGGAATCAAATTGGCAACCCTTCTGTGCATGGGACAAGGCCACACCGGCCAGGGCACCTCTCTGATTCTTAAGCTGCTCCTATGCAGAATGGAGGTGATGGTGCTTCTACGACAAGGGTGTTAGGAGGCCTGGCACATAGTAGGAGTGCAGTGGAAAGCAGCCATTTTTTGCCCCCTGCTGCCCCCAAACAGGTCTTCATCCTGTACTTCAAGCCCAGTGTGTTCCGCTGCATCGCTCTCCGCTGGGTCCGGCTGCTGGGTTTTGCCATTGTCTATGGCACCATTATACTCAAGCTGTACAGGTAGGGGCTGGAGCAGGCCTTGCGCTCACGCTGCGCACTTCTGCCACCCCAGCTCACTAGTGGAATGGAGCCCTTCACAGTCCGATCCATACCAGCTCCACTCCCTGTCCCCAAGGCCTGCCCCCATCACTGTTGTCCTCCCCTCCACATCACTTTTCCGGGGGTAAGGAGGCAGCGAACCATGGAAGGGATGAGGCAGTAGATACATGTGGAGGGGAGAGAAGCAATGGTCAGAGGACGGAGCCCTGGCGCCCTCTCCTAGGCCCTCCCCTCTCCCCCACCCACCATCTATACCCTGCAGAGTGCTCCTGCTGTTCCTGTCTCGAACGGCCCAGCGGGGCCCCCACGCAAGCAGTGGGCAGCAGCTTCGGCGCCTGGGGCTGCTCCTGCTGCTGGTGCTGGGCTTCCTGGCTGTGTGGACAGTGAGGGTCCTGGAGCGAGGCGTGCTGCACACACCCCTGGTGACCCAAGGCCGCACTCCCACGGGCCGCCACTTCTACCTCTGCCATCACGACCGCTGGGACTACACCATGGCTGTTGGTGAGTCTCGCTCTGGGCTCGGTTCTGCATTTCCATGGATCCTCTGGCCCAGCCGCTCCGGCCTTGTACCCTGACCCCTCGCCCCGGTTCCTCCCAGCAAACTCTACAGAGAGAGGGGGAGGCTGGCTGCTGGGGGGTGCCGGCTCTGCCCCTCACTGCTTCTCCACAGCCGAGATGCTCCTCCTATGCTGGGGCAGCTTCCTCTGCTACGCCACGCGGGCTGTGCCCTCCGCCTTCCATGAGCCGCGCTACATGGGCATCGCCCTGCACAACGAGCTGTTGCTCTCTGCTGCCTTCTATGCAGCCAGGTGAGGACGGGCCCACCTACTCACGACCGCTCCCCACCCAACACTACACCTCGCCTCTCCTAGATGAGGGCACGCCCTTCCCATGGCCATCCCTACCACACGGCCAAGGCTTAGCAAGGTGAGGAAGGCCCACCTGTAGCTCTCTCCCTGCCCCACAGATACCCTTCTCGTACCCCACATCTCACCCAACACCCAGGAAGAGGATGTGCCCTCCCACACTTACTTGCTCAGTTCTCCCTGACTCTCCCACCTCCCACCTCCCAGTAGCATGCCTGCCGTGTGCTACTCCATAGGACCTGGCCCTGTGGTGGAGGCAGAACCCACCCACAAGGTGATTGATCCCTAGCAGACTTGTGGGGCACAGGCCTGCACTATGGCAGCCAGAGAAGGCGAGCTGGAGCACGGGAGGGCTCCTGGAGGCAGGACCTCCATCCCTGGGAGGGCGAGAAGGAAGAGGGCCCTCCTCACGCCACCCGTAGCTCTGGGAAAGGGAGAGTGGGGAGGGGTAAGGGACCACCTCCACCCACAGTAAGAATCTCCTTCCCATCACACTCTCAGGTTTGGGCTGGTTCCCTCCCTGCACCCGGACTGGACCCTCCTTCTCTTCTTCTTCCACACCCACAGCACAGTCACCGCCACCCTGGCTCTGCTCTTCATCCCTAAGGTGAGCTCTTCCGCCTCCAGGATATAAGGCAGACCCCCAGTCAGGGGCACTGTGGATCTGCAGCAGCAGCGCCATCTCCAGGTCCCGGTGAAGAGGACACCCTGTGGGTGTGCGGGCTCTGATCCTAAGGAAGGAGCCCACTTGGGGGAAGAAGCTACCTCCAAGCCCTGGGCAAGGGAAATACGAGGTAGGGAGGGCTGGAGGGGTCTTTGTAACGAAGCTTTAAGGTGGGCGGACTCTGAACATCACCTCGGAAGCAGTTACAGAGAGGGCGGTGGGGAGCTGAGGACATGACTGGGAGTTGCAGAGGCAGGAGGCCCAGACCCCCTGGTCTCTAAGATCAGGGAGGATGAGAAAAAGCAAAAGTCTTCGGACCCTGGAATTCCGGTGAGGATTCAGGAAGACTTATTCCATGGGGCAGGCGGGTGGAGGAGTGGTGAACAGGGACCCAAGGTGAGTCTTTCTCCCAATCCCGCCCATTTCCCTGGCCAGTTCTGGAAGCGGGGGGCTCCTCCCCGAGAGGAGATGGTGGATGAGGAGTATGAGGACGAGCTGGACCTGCAGCGCTCAGGCTCCTACTTCAACAGCAGCACCGCCTCAGCTTGGAGCGAGCGCAGCCTGGACCCTGGAGACATTCGGGTAGGTGCCGCCCTCCCGCCCTCTCCACCTCCCTTTGGTGCTAGCTTTCAGGGACCCCGGCAGGGAGCGCTGCTGCCCTGCTCCCAGCTTTCCCTCTAAGACTTGCCTCCCTCCTCCTCTACCACTGCCCTCAGCTACTTCCACGGACTCTATTTGAAGTCCGGGTTCATAGGTTGACTCTATAAAAGTCAGAGGCAGAGCTGTGAGTGGAGCTCTCATTCCACGTCCCCCAATCCCCAGCAGCAGGGGCATCACAGGGGCAGACTAAGAAGCCCCGAGTCTCCAGCATACTGGGGCAGTGGGTGACTCTAGTCAGCTAGGGCTGGGCAGGTCAGGCAGCTACCACGGGTCCCCTTGCCCGGAACCTGGCTCTTAGGGAAGGAAGTTCTTTCTGAGTCTCACAGGAACGCATCCATACTCTCACTTTTCGGCTTAGGGATATCAGTGCGGTCATGGGAACCCTAATGAGGGGCTCAGTGGTAGGAAATAAGGAGACCTGGCTGTCTAAGCCCATTCATTGCCCTATAAAACCTAGTGTGGGGAACCCTCCCTAGCCATTCTGTCCATCCCTCCACCTCCACTGGGGCCCACCTACACCTGACTTGTTTACACCTCCCAATTCCTTCCTGTCCCAACCGCCTCCGCCTCTCATTCCCTTGTGTCCTCTGTACCCTCTGAGCTCTTCCTGCCCTGCCTCCTGTCCCCTGGGTATAGGCTGAACTGAGACCCCAGTCCTGCAGGGAACCCAGAGAGTGTGGAGGCCACGGCCACAGCCACGCCATCCCTGGTCTCCACTTTGCGGAGCAGCAACCAATCTACTCTCCCTGTGCTGGCTCTGGGGAGAAATAAAAGACCTTCAGGGCCCCACTGTATCATTTACACCTGAATATGGCACTTCTCACACCCACCAGTCCCACAATCTCACATAATCCTTCTAAGGAAGCTAACACCAGGCAGCCGGTTATCGTTATTTTATAGACGCAGAGGCCCATGATAAGTCAGCAGCCTCAAACTCAGGTTTCCTGCCCCCCTCAGACCACGGTGCCCCAGGGAAGCGAGCACCCACTGCGTCCTCAGAGCTGAGTGGGTCCGGCTGGGAACCAGGCTGGTGCTGGTCTTGCAGAAATGAATTCTGAGAGGTTATTTTATTTTATTTATTTTATTTATTGATTTCAGAGAGGAAGAGAAACATCAATGATGAGAGAATCATTGATTGGCTGCCTCTGCACGCCCCCTACTGGGGATCGAGCCCCAAACCCAGGGATTTGTCCTGACCCAGAATGCAGTTGTGATCTCTTGGTTCATAGGTTGATGATGCTCAACCACTGAGCCATGCTGGCTGGGCTGAGAAGTATTTATTTTATTTATTTATTTATTTATTTTTGGTTTATCCTCACCTGAGGATATTTTTCCATTGATTTTTAGAGGGAGTGGAAAGGAGGGGGAGAGACGGAGAGAGAGAAACTTTGATGTGAGAGAGACACATTGACTGGTTGCCTCCCGCATGCACCCCAACCAGGACTTCGGTGAAGCCTGCAATCGGGGTCCACGCCCTTGACTGGAATCGAACACAGGACCCTTCAGTCCGTGGGCTGACGCTCTGTCCACTGAGCCAAACAGCTAGGGCCTGAGATGTTTAAAGCAAGGAAGGGACACAGCTTGGGGGGAAGCGACACCCCCAGAGAAAATGGTCTAAATAAGGGCTGAGGAGGATAACAGTGCAGCCAGTGGATGGAGGGACTAGCCCATTGTCAGCTCTGCTCTCCTGGTCCCCCTTCCCCCAGGCCGAGCTGAAGAAGCTCTATGCCCAGCTGGAGATCCACAAGACCAAGGAAATGGCTGCCAACAACCCCCACCTGCCCAAGAAGCGGGGCAACTCGCGTCCGGGCCTGGGCCGCTCCTTCATGAGGTACTTGGCTGAGTTCCCCGAGGCCCTGGCCCGGCAGCACTCCCGGGACTCGGGCTCGCCAGGCCGCAGCAGCCTGCCCAGCTCCTCCCGCAGCAGGCTCCTCAGCTCCAGCCTCCAAGAACCCGAGGGGCCACAGGCTTTGCGCAAGTCCCGCAGCACCTACGACCACAACCACTGCAGGGAGCAGGACCCACCTCTCCTCGACTCGCTGCTGAGGAGGAAGCTGGCCAAGAGGACCTCCAGGGCACAGAGCCGGGAGTTGCCAGAGGGGCCTCCTGCCCTGGGCTTTAGGTCGGCAAGCGCCCACAACCTGACGGTGGGAGAGAGGCTCCCCAGAGCCCGGCCTGCCTCCCTGCAGAAGTCGCTCAGCGTCATGGCTGGCTCCGGGGAAAAGGCCTTGCTGGTGGCCAGCCAGGCCTATCTGGAGGAGACCTATCGGCAGGCAAAGGAACGAGAGGAGAGAAAGAAGGCAGAGGCGAGCCCAGTTCGGAGGCCATCGGCCAGGAGGCTGGAGGGAGCTCGAGGGGCCCCTCTGTCAGCCCCACCTTCCCCTGCCAAGAGCAGCAGCAGCAGCATGGACAGCTCCTATGCTCCTGGGAAGCTTCAGGAGGAGGCTGCCCAAAGGCTGCCTCACCCACGCATCCAGCACCAGGTCTCCACGCCCATCATGGCCCTGTCTGGGGCCTGCCTGGAAGGGCCAAGGATGCTGTCTCCCACTTCCCCCTTGGCTCCAGCTCTCATACCAGGTCCAGCCCCGGTTCTGGCCCCAGGCCCTGCCCTAGCGGCAGCAGTCCCAATACTCGCCCAAAGCCCCAGCTTACTCCCCTTCATCTGCCCTTGGGAGAATGCAGAGCTGCCAGTCAGGAAGGACAAAGTGGCTCAAGAAGGCCCCTCAGGGCCAGGGCGAGGCCACCACTCCCCTGCCCCAGCTCGGGCCAGGCTCTGGAGGCCCCCCTCTGTAGCAGCAGAGAAAAAGGGTGCTGGGGAGAATGGGATGGACACGGAGGACAGGCGTCTCCAGGGGGAAGCTGACGATGCGGGTGAGGACAGGCCCAAGATCTTTTCTAAATCCCACAGCCTCAAGACCCCTGTTCAGCAGGGTTCCGTGCGCAGCCTGGGACTGGCTATCAAAGCTCTGACCCGTTCCCGGAGCACACACAGGGAAAAGGGGAGGGGGGAAGGGAGTCCTGAGAAGGAGAAGGGCCGAGCTTCAGCAGAGGGGGTAGGGGCATGCCCCAGGTCCCCCAGGCTAGGCGGGCGCAAGGGGGTGAGTAAGCAGGCGGCCCTCGCCCCCTGTGAAGATGAGGAGTCCCTCCAGAACCAACAGAATGCACACACCAGCAGAATGCTCCACGTCGGTCACCAGGAGGGCAGCAGGGAACAAGGAGATAGAGGCAGGAGGACAGCTCAGGGCCAAGGGGAGGGGAATGTTGAGAGAGCAGGTAGAACAGGGCCTGCCACACAGAGGCAAGTCAGGCAGGGCACAGTTGGGGGAAAAAGTGCTGAGCAAGCAAAAGAAGCCCCTGCAGAGAGGCAGGAGCTGCTCAGAGCCGGCCCCCAGCCCCTGGGCAGTGCTGGCTGCAGGGTGGCAGAGGTTTGCCCCTGGGAAGTCCCTGAGTCAGAAACAGGTCTGCCTGACAGCAACAGGGCTGAAATCTGCCCTTGGGAGGTGAGCGGAGGCCCAGAGAGGGAAGCATTAAGACAAGATCTAGATGACTCCCGAGGAGAGAGGGGGAAAGCCCCAGAGGAATCCGAGCCTAGAGATGGGGCTGCCCTGGCTCGGAAAAAGCCAGAGAGGCTGGTCAGGGGGCAGGAGGCAGTGTGTCCCTGGGAGAATACCAATCCCAGAGACCTGTCCCCTCAGGACTCCGAGAGAACCGAGGGCAGGTCTGAGGCAGGGGGCAGAATGGAGGCTAAAGAGTTGGAAAAGTGTCCGCAGAAAGTCACAGGCCCAGAAGCGCACACACCTGACATGGCCAAGACAGAGCTCTGTCCCCAGGAGGCAAGGGAAGGAGAGAATGAGAAACCATCCCAGGAGGGAGTGAAGAAGCTCCCCCAGGAAAAGCAGGAAAGTCCCAAGAAAGCAACCTCCGAGAAAGAACAGAAACTGGGCAGAGACTGGGAGCCTCTCTGTTCATGGGAGAAGACTGATTTCCGTGGCCCCTTAGCGATCTCTATGGAGGCCCCAGGAACTCCCGGGTGCTCGGGGAGCATTGCGGAGGTGTGTCCCTGGGAGGCAGGAGAGGCTCCTGCTATCAGAAAAGCAGAGATTTGTCCCTGGGAGCTGAGTGATGAGGAAGTGGGGAAGGAAATGCTACGTCAGGGGACCAGTGGAGACTCTGCCCAAGAAGAGGGTGAACCCTCCGGAAACGGGCTCTCTGGGGAGGTAGGGGAACAAACTGGGAAAGCAGTGCAGACATGTGGTCCACAGCAGGAGTCGCTGTGTCCTGGCAAGAGCACGGCCCCTGGGCACTCCAGCCCGTGTCTGGACAATTCCTCCTCCAGAGCTGGTGGCCAACTCCCCAGCAAGGGAGGAAGCAGAGCCACGCAGGCATGCCCACGGGAAGACCTCGAGCCAGAGGGAAAGGCAGTACCACCTGCCAAGGGAGAAATCTGTCCCTGGGAGGTAAGTGAAGCAACAGAGGACTGGACATCAGGACAGGCACCCAAAGGAGGAGAATCTCAAAAGGACAAGGAGCAAATGCCCGAAACACCAGGAATCAACGATGCCACCGCTTGGGAGAAGCCTGAGGGACAGCTCCAAAAGCGGGAAGCAGTCTGTCCTTGGGAGGGTGTGGACCCTGGCAGATTCCAGCCACAGCCGGGTCCTCAAGACACAGACAGACCCAAAGCCGGTTTCCAGGTGTCAGGTGGTGTGGGAAGCAAAACTGCTGAAATCTGCCCATGGGACGTGGAGGACACCCTGTCTGCTGAGAAGGCAGAGATCTGTCCCTGGGAGGTGAGCGCTGGAGCAGGGGAGGAACAAGCTCTGGGAGGCGAGGCCATTAGGAAACTGCCAAACGTTACAGGAAAGGGTTCTGCAGACCCTGGGCCCAGTGAGGCAGCTCTTACTGCTCCAAAGAAGCCAGAGAGGCCAGCTGGGGAGCGGGAGGTGGCCTGCCCCCGGGCGAGCGTGGATCCAGGCAGCTCCTCTCAGCATTCAGATCCTGTGGATACTGGCAGACCAAAAGCTGGATTCCAGCAACTGGATCACGTGGGGGGCAGGCCAGCTGAGGTGTGTCCCTGGGAAGCAGAGGATGCATCTACCAATGAAACAGCCGAGATCTGTCCCTGGGAAGTAAATGGAGGAGCTATTGGGAAGGGACTGGAACGAGAGATGGGGAGCGATTCAGCAGAGCAGAGGGAGGAAACTCCAGGAAGGGAGAGACTCACGTCCCTGCAAGACAATAAATCAGAAAGGGAGACAAAACTGAGTCAAGAGCAGGAAGCTACTTGTCCTTGGGAAAAGGACTTGAGGGAACCCTCTGCTCAGGCCCCTAAGGTCTCAGACTCAGCCAGTAGCATGAGTAGGAGAGTGGCAGAGGAGCATTCTCTGGAAGTCAATGAGGAGGTGGCAGAGAAAGGAGACCTGATACAAGACCCCAAAACGAGTTCCCCCCAAGAACACGTAACCCGAGAAAATGCTCCATCTTCAAAGGCAGAAGCCACTACTGAAGATGGGGAGAAAGCAAACAAGCAGCTACAGTCTGTCTGTCCGTGGGAGAGCGTGGCCCCAGCCATCTTCTCCTCCATCCCTGAAAGGCAGTGCCCTGACCACCCGCAAGCTGGCTCTCAGAGACTGGTCAGCGTTGGGGACAGGCATGCTGAGCTGTGCCCCTGGGATGCGCCTGCCTCAAAGGCTCCTCAGCCTGACAGCAGCATCAAAGCAGAGGTCTGTCCCTGGGAGGGGATTGAAAGAACCCGTGAAGGAGGAGTGACAGCACTGAGCGGAAAAGGAGAACCTCAAGAGGAGGGGAAAGCTCCAGAAAAACCAGAGCCCGAAGTTGGGGCAGTTGAGGAAAAGCCGGAGAGGGCAGACAGGAAGCAGGAGGCTGTGTGTCCCTGGGAGAGTGAAGACAGTGGAGGTCTGTCTCCGCGACCAGCCCCACAAGCTTCTGACAGTAGCACAGGCTCTCCCGAGGCAGCAGGCAGAGTGGAGGCCAGCCTAGCAGAAGTGTGCCCCTGGGAAGCGGTCGAGGTTCCCTCTGCCAAGAGAGCAGAGATCTGCCCTTGGGAGCTGAGTACAGCAGCCGCAGAGGAAGAGGGCTCAGAACAGGAGGAGGACAGAGCACTCCAAGGGCAAGGACAGGTGTTCCTTCAAAACGCAGGGTCTGGCGGAACTAGAGAACACTTTTTAAAAGCAGCAGCAAAAGGCAGCGGAGAGCAGGAGCCAGTCTGCCGCTGGGCGGGCATGGATTCAGGGGGACTCTTCCCCCAGCCAGATGCTCTGGACACTGACCATGCCAAAGTCAGTCCCCATGGAGCAAGTAGTGTGAGGGGCAGGATGGCAGAGCTGTATCAATGGGAAGTCACAGATCCAGAAGGAAATAAAATAAAGGGCACCATGGCAGACATCTGTCCTTGGGAGGCAACTGAAGCCCCATCGGAGGAACCTGGGCTCCCGGCTTTAACAGCAACGCAGACAGGAACATTTTCCCCCAGAGTCCCTGAGAACCCCCCAGGCCTTTCCATCCAGAGGCCTCTGGGTAGCTTCCTTCCAGAAAGCAAGTGCTCCCGCCCCCAAATGAGCCAGCCGGCCAGCTCTTTTACTCCAGAAGGCGGCAGAGAATTCCCAGGGCCTTCAGGGCTTGGGCCAAGAACCAGCTTAGCTCCAGGGCCAACTCTCCAGGAAGCTGAGGCTCAGAATTCTTCTTCCCTAACTGAAGACCAAGGAGAAGTGGCTTCCAAAGATCCACACAAAGAACTCGTCCCTCCAACTGTCTATCCTTGGGATTGGGAGTAACATTTCCGTTGAAACGCGTGTGACGTCAAACATCGCGTGGCTTTCAGAAGCCAAAGTCCTGTCCAAGTCCTGGGTGTTCCCAAAGAGCTGCAACAAGGACCCCTGACCACCCCTTTGCAGGAAAGCCAGAAGCCAATTCACTCAAAGACAAACTGTACAAGAAGGGTGCAGCTCAAATCCCTACAGGAAGCCATACCCTCTCTTTGCCTCCAATTCTCCCTCCTGTAGGGAACCAAGGCCAGACCCTCTGCTCCTAGTGAATCCTCCTACCCAGCTAGAGTACTCAACACAAGCCGTCTGTGTCTAGACACTCGCTTGAAAGCCAAGGTTAGGGGTGAAAGGAAATCAGTAGTGCCCGCCCACGTTTTCTCATGGGGAGACCCTAGTCTTCTCTGAAGTCTACAAAGGACCTTTTTGTTTTAAAGAAGAAATGAAACCAAACGAGGTGCTGACTGTACAGGGGCTGAGGGTTACAGAAGGCTATACAGGTCACCACAGGAAGCTTAAGAAGCCACTTAATTGAAGTTCAAAGATAAACAAGAGGAAAAACCTAAATGGCTCAAAGCAGGTGCCTGAAAGGCCTTAAGACCTTGTCACTTTGACTTTGGATATCCAGTTTCAGCTTAATCGATCCTGACCTGCCTTGTTTACTAATGAAGCAGAGCCAACCAAGCACTCTTACACCCATACATCTGCCATCCACAGCAATATCAGAGACGGAGCAGAGAAGGAAAGCAGTCGCTCCAGGTCCTCCCCACGCGGGGCCAAGGTCGACTTCTCCCTTCTAGACTCGCTGTCTCCCCAGTTTAGCTTTTTCAGGCGGCTCCTTCTTCCTGCCCCACCTTCTGTCAGTCTAGAGATCATCTCACTGGCTCATTCTCCCCCTCCTGACCTTTCAGGGCTGTCATCAAAGGGACCCCTCTCTGTTGTCAATGCAATTGGAGCCAGAGGGAATCTCTGGTTCTGATGCGAGAACCACTCCAAATCACTTGCTCAGTAACAAGAGGCCCACATCAGTCTCCTTCCTGAGAAGCCTGAGAAAGAAAGGAGGTCCTGTTTGCAGCCAGCACTATAAACTGCCCCCAGAAAGAGCAGTGCTACAGAGCAGGTGAGAGGCCTGAGGGCTGGGGAAAGGGCATCCTGTAAATACAAAGCCTCCTTTCTTAGGGAGCTCTCTCGTTCTTAGCTCAGCTCTATTCTCTCAAGTCTGTTCAGGCTCCTCTTTCCTAAGCAATCCTAGATAACAGGGAGCTGGAATTAGATGATACTACCACAGGGAAATGAGGAAAGAGAAAAACATTGGTCAAAGAAGTCCCAGGATTGGCAGTGGTGAGTGGGGGTAGAAACATGCAGGCTAGACATGGCAGAACTGGGCAATGTTAACTAAACAGATACTGATGCCATTCACAGGGAGGAAAGGCAAAATAAGACCAAATACCCAATGGGGAAGGAATGAGTCTGCATGCGAATACTCTGGGCAGATACAGCAAGTCATGGAAAAAGTAGGTACATTTCCAAAAAGGAGGAACACGAATGGAGTAACCCACATTTTCAGGGACTAAATACCCTTGTTCTCCTGTCCACAGAAGTATTTGGTGTGTGTTGTTGCTCTGGGTTTTGGCTGGTTAACCCCGCAGCTTCTGAACCAGTGCATTATCTTGCTAACCGTGCATCTCGGAACAATCCCAGTGGGTCTGGTCTAGCTGGGAACAAAAATGTTGCTCTATACCCACTGCTGTGAAATAAACCATATAGAAGAAAATAAAGAATGCCTTTCCTTGGCAGTTGGTTCCAGCTTTATTCATTATGGTGATTTTCTTTTTTCGATGTTTTTAAACAAGAACAGGGATTAAAACAACGCCTGCTCTAAAGCCCACGGTAACAGCACTGCAGCCTTCAGGGCTTCAGCTCTGAGGCTGGCACTGCAGATGGTCTCCGCCTGGTCTCCCTAGCCAATGCTTCACATCTGGGCCACTCGCTCACCTGGATTTGATCCCAAAGGGAAATGAAAATTGCACTTACCCTGTGGCTCCCTGATGGCAGCTATTGCTCAGCTGCTATTTAGGATTATCTCGAGCCCGAGACAGATCTAGGGGAGTGGGGTCAAACAGCTTATTTAAAGCACTGTTTTCACATATTCAGAGAAATAAACGTACCATTTGCCCAGGAAGTGTGCTCTGTTTCTCTGCTTCCGTACCCAACCTGGGTTCCCTCCCCTTCTTCCTTCCGGCTGTGGATCCTGCTCAGCACTCCCCATCGCATTCTGCCTTAACCTGGGGATTACACAAATAGGATATGACCAAACCTTACATGGGCTGCAAAATGATGTCCATTTTAAGCCGAAGAGGTTGAAACTAAGTAGCATGATGAGAGTGGCTATTTCGGATTAACCCATCAATGCTGCCTCTTCCCTAAGCATACACATCTTGTTTCCATAGCCAGCACTCAGCAGCTACTGCAAAAACAACCATCTTCCCAGGTGAGGTGTGGTCTGTCTGCTGCTTTGCTGAGACCGTAGCATTAGAGGGACTGAGGAGTTAGATTATTCATATTATTCTCAACTGATTCCAGTTTACTTGGATTCTACTTCCAGGTCAAGGTCCAAACAGATTAATCCTTACCCTAACTTACAGACTCCTTAAAAGAAAATTCTAGGCTTGAAAAATACGAAGTATGAGAATTAAGGTCCTGTTTTTCCAGGGAAGGCCACACTGGGCTGACGAAAGCAATAGTACTATAAACCACTGGCTGCTGGGTACAGACTGATTTCCCTTGTCATTAACCTTCAATGACACAGGTCACCTGGGCAGTCTCACTTCTTCCTCCTGACAGTCCAGCTGGAGCTAAGGAACAAGGGGGGGCTGGGTTTTTTCACTCTACACAGACCCATAGTCTGGTGTCTTTGATTTCCCAGGGTTGGGCTGAAAATAGTCGCCTACGCTAAAAGGCGATCGAAGTCAGGGAACCAAGTTTTATGATGGACTAGCGCAATGTATGAACTTCCCCAGGCTTCCTGGGAGCATACCAGGGCACAGCTGATAATTAAGAATACAATCCAAAGGCTGAGAAAGGATTTCTTTGGATTTACATTCTTTTGTGAAATACGAATGCTGATTCAGTGAGTCAGTGTATGAGAAAAGTTCCTCTTAAATGATACCATCTCTTATAAACACTAAATATATTTCCCAAGTCTGGATTTCCTGGAAGTCACATCATTCACAATTAAGCCTGTTTTCCATGACTGCCATTTGAAGGCTGGTCTACTTCTAGCCTGAACCAGGGAATATGGACAGAACCAATCACAATCGATCCAACACTGCAGGAGTGTTTTATTTTAAACTCTGATCCCTGTCCTGTGGTAAGAAAGAAAATTCTGCCAGTTTGCTCCTTACAGGAAAAACTGGTGTCAGATGTTCTTTGAAACATAGTGACTTTCATCTGGACCCAGAAGGTAGATAATACGATTTAAAAGAAGAAGTGGGTCCAGGAACTGAGCATTACAGATACCCACTGGGACCCAGCCATCAGCTGTGGTTGTCGAGGACGAGAGGGCTGTAATGACCGAAGCAGAACAGGAGAGAATGAAGATTGTTCTTTCTACAGCATGATGGAGACGGACGACTTCACAGCTCCCAGCCACCTCATTGCCCATACTTCACCCCAGGAGTCATTTTTGCCATCAGGCTAGCTGAGACTTATGCGCCTCTCCTTGTGGCTCTTCATTGTCTTCCCCAGGTTTCAGCTGGGGGGCAGGGATCATCACCGTCTGAAAAGCAGGAAGCTGAGTTATTCATCGCTCAAGCCCTGGGCTCACCCACTCACCTTCATGCCCACCCTTCTCTGGTGCTGCATCAACCCCCTCTCTCCACTAGGGGGCGCCTATAGGACTGACAGGATACCACCACAATGGCCTCAAATCCTGCCTTACCTTAAGGATGGGCTGCTTAGGGGGTGCCCATGAAGGCACGATCTTGCCGTGCATTCTCCAGCTTCCATAGGGGTTTGTCAGGTGCTTTTCAAAAACAACATACTCCAGGACATCCCTGGGCACATCTTCCTGCCCATACATCAATCTGCCAAACCGGTCATAGATGGCCAGAGTCTGCAAGGATGAAAGCAAGTCTGGCCAGTTAATCCTCAGAACTGTTGTGTCTGGTTTTCTTTTTTTGCACACAACCACTGTTAAGAAAACCATAACAAAACATTTTAACATGCAGAAAAATTATCTCAGAATTCTGAATCTAGATTAACCGATCAACTACTGACACTTTACTTCTAGAAGTATTTTTGCCTGGGGAGGGGAGGGGAGGAGGGAGGAAGTTGACACTAGGAAGGGTGGGAGAGAACATCCTGGCATCTGTCTTCGCAGAGCTAACTTCTAGCAGTAGGAAGGGCATAGTGAAAGGGCAAGGAAAACCACAGTGAACCTTCCCTTAGAACCCACAGTCCTGGGGAGCTGTGGCCCTAATTCCAGACGTCGGTGCCCAACCTGAGTGAGGACAAGCAGCTGGGGGCAGCAGACTGGTGCGTACCTGCCGGGTGTGCATGCGGACGGTGACCTGGCCGTACACATTGCCCTGGTTCAGCATACTTGAACAGCGAACCTGAACCACTTGGGCCGGCTCCAAAGACTCCACGAAGCTCCAGCGGACAGTCTTATACTGGAGGTCCCAGACCATGTCCTGAAGGCAGAAGAGAACAAGTTCTACTGAGTTTTTCCCTCCTCTTAGGAAAGCTGGTGCTTCCTTCCACACCTGCTCCTCTCTTCCTGCAATATTACAGCCAACATGTAACATTTCCCACCGAATGCTTTCTTTCTAACCATCCCAAGTTTTCACTGAACTACTGCTCAAGCCACCTCACAACAACCCTCTTTTCATTTAAACCACAACGCAAGACCAACCTACCTCCTTGAGGACCCTTCTCCAAATCAATGAAAACCACATTCCAAACTGACAGCTTAATTTCCCCCTCCTTTTTTATTGTTTATTGGGGTGACATTCATTAATAAAATTATATAGGTTTCAGGTGTTCAATTCTATAATACATCACCTGTATATTACATTGTGTGTTCACCACCCAACCTCCCATACACTTCCATATTCTGCTAATTATTGCATGTATTCTGCTGGTTGCATAGATGTTGTCCCCCTCCCCTTTTTAGCAGAGAAGAGTGCAATTTTACAGGGATTTAAAAGCTACACTGCTAAGGCTTGGTTAGCTATCCCTGTCCCTAGGGAGATAAGGCCAAACAGACAGAAATTGAAGTTCTTATTCTTGAATCACAAAGTCCCCCACCTTGGGGGTCTCCCAAAGTACCTAGCACCCCTGTTACCATACAGTGTAAGCCTTGTGAATGCTCGTTAAATCCTTTTTATAGTGTAGGCAAGTGTAGGCTGGCCTGCTGTGGCCCACACCCTGAGCTCAAGATCCACACCTAAGGTTTTAGTACTGCTTGTTGAGGGACTTTCTCCTTCCTCATCTGCATGGCCCTTACCAAAGTCCACATCAAGTCATTATCATTCAGGCAAAAACAATGGAATTTCAGCGTTTGCTTTAAACTTCCTGCACTTTCGAAACTGAACTTACTGAAGAAAACCTAAGCTGATGGCTACAGTATGCCCATTCAGCATCCCACAATTCTAAGGCAAGAACCTACCGGAAAACAGTTTTCAGTTGCCAAGGTATGAAGCCGGTCATGGTCTGAGCTAAAAAAGAGATACATATCATTGACTCCTGCTTTTATGATACCCTGTATGAAAGCTGAAAATGACCCTGAACATGAAAAACAATTCAATTCATTTTTATAAACATTTTCTTTGCTCCTGTGATAAGCCAGGTGACATGCTAAATCCTAGAGACACAAAGATGAACAGCAACCTGATTTACCAGAAAATCCTGAGCTCCACAGCTGAGTAAAATTAGGTCTGAATCTCAGGAGCAGAAAGAAATTTCTCTGAAATTATCATACACATCCTTAAGATGGGCAAGAGGCGCTGACATGGGGACTCGTTTTTGTTCTAAGCTGCAACACGGAACAAAACCCAACAAAATAACAATAAAAAGCTCATCTTGCCTGTTACCACACACACATCACCAGTACCAACTGGCTGGACCTTGAATCTTACACTGTCACCTTTGAGCCTAGCCAAAGATAATCACCTGTCTTTTCTGGCCCATGCTCCCCTCCCCCACACCCATCTTTGTTACTGCCCCGGTGTCCTAGTCATGCTGATTCTATGCAGTAAGAGTAAGAAAAGAGACAGCAAATCCCAGCCTTTGTACATACAAGATTTTAGGAAGATTCCTAACTGAGAAGTTTTATATAAACCTAAGAGTACAGATTAGTTTCTTTAGGTACACATTCATGACTTTCTCTCACAGTTTAATACTTCCTGGGCAGTTTAAGTCTTTATCCCTTTAAAAATTCTTGACTCTGATCCCAGAATGGGTAAGGAATTAGTTCTATCTGCTTCCTTCCCACCTCTATTTCTAAGAGAAAAGATTCCAACTCATTTCTCCTGTTGTGGCTCTGGACTAGACTAGACTAAATTGTGGTGATAGCTACCTCAACCACCAAGCCTGGCGCCTCTGAATGAACACTTCCTCCTCACTATCCTGACCTAGAAATCATCAGTAGAAATAAATTCCCTTTTCCACGAGTTCACTTACTATTTTACAATAGAAGTTACACTGAAAAAATAGAGACATCTGCTTCTGGTAACATAATGGGCTGAACTAATGTAAAACTACACCCACTATAAACATCTAGAAATGTTGGCTAGAATATGACACACAGACACACACACATTTTTAAATACGCTGTCCTAGTTCACTAGAAAGATAGGTAAATCCCTAAATGCCGGAGGAAAAGGAACAGCAGATGGAAGTAACACAATCTGCTACGACTGCACAGGGATGACGAAGGGATCCAGAAATAGCGTCTGAAGACTGGGAGCTGGTCTCTTCCGAAAACCTTGGACCCTCAAGAAGCAGGGAGTTGGCACTGAAATCCCTGAATAAAGCTATGACCATACGAGTCCTGCACCTGCAGGAAGTGGAGACCAGAAAAACAGCCCACCAACCTACAGATAAAGCTTCTCTCTGTCTAGGGCTGTGCGTGGGGTGGGGGTGGGGGTGGGATAAAATCAAAGAAACTGAAAATTTAAATTAAAGCTCTAAGTCCACATTATATGCAAATGTGGATATCAAATTTATGGTGCAAGAATTCCTAAGCTAAAAAATTAACATAAGCCTTTCCTCCATTTCCTGTTAGGAGCCAGCAGAGCGAGTGAAGCGAGCGGGAAGTGTGGACTTCGAGTTTCCCGTTTCCATCGTACAGACACCTCTACTGCCAAGATGGTGAATGTGCCTAAAACCCGAAGGACTTTCTGTAAGAAGTGTGGAAAGCATCAGCCTCACAAAGTGGCCCAGTATAAGAAGGGCAAGGATTCCCTGTATGCCCAGGGAAAGAGGCGCTGCGATAGGAAGCAGAGTGGCTACGGTGGGCAGACAAAGCCAATTTTCTGAAAGAAAGCTAAAACCACAAAGACTGTGCTGAGGCTTGAATATGTAGAGCCTAAGTGCAGGTCGGAGAGGATGCTGGCCATTAAGAGGTGCAAGCATTTTGAACGGGGAGGAGACAAGAAGAGAAAGGGCCAAGTGATCCAGTTCTAAGCTTTTAAGAAGAAAATGTTAAAGCTGTAGAAAAATTACCTGTTATGAAAATAAACGCAGTGATATTCTTAAAAAAAATGACATAAAAATTGATACCTGGTCAATGGAATTCCTGAGGTATCTGGCAGAAACACACGCAAAACCTCTCTGGGAGCATGTTCATAACTTAGGAAATTCAGGATTTCTTCAGAAGAAACAGTCTCCAATGAAGATGAGCTTACAACTAAACATTTCAAAAGGAGACCTGGAATCTACCCAGTAAAAACAAGACTCAAGACATCAAGCAAAATAATGGAGTAGGAAGCTCTAGGTTTGGTCCCTCCATCGGAACAACTGGTAACTTAGAAAAAATGACCGGAACCACCATTTCAGAACTCTGGATTCTGACTGGACACTTATAACAATCAGGAGCGTGCCTGATGAGGGGAGGGGCTAGTGATCTCGGGTAGAACAATATGTGCAAACTATCTACCATCCCTCTTCCCTCAGCCCTATCATGACTGTGGGGATAGTGGCCTGGGTTTCTGGAGTGGATGGCTGGTACTAGGGCAGATAGTAGGGACCGTGCCCTCCAAAATTTTAGGGTTGCACATTTTGGTCAGCCTGGTGGATCGCAGAGACCAGAGCAAATGATACCATGGTTTTAGTACTGCTGGCTGTGAGACCATAATGGGTATAAGACAGGGCTTCACTTACTTGTTTAGACAAAGGTGAGCTTCAATGAAGATGTTCTTAGCTTTTTCAGGGAACTCCTTTATTTTAAAACTAGCATCATATTCTCTTATCTTCCGTATGCTGTAAAATTAAGCATGAGAATAATTTTTAAAGACTTCATTCAATTCTATAACTCACAGCTTATATTAACCTCCATTAATGTCTACCTAATTACTCATTCAGTAATTGTGTTTTAAATGTGTCAAGTCCTATGAATTCAACCTTCTAACTCTCATTTTAATTAATCATTCTAAAGAAAGACCAAGGTTTTATATAGTAAAATTTCATAATTCTGGCATCAAAGAAAACATCCTATAAGCACTAAGAAAGAAAACACAGGTGTCACAGAAAGGCTCAAGAGTCAGAATGGGTCCTATGAGCATTGACCTATGAACCAGGTCATGTTTGATTCCCAGTCAGGGTTGTGGGCTGGATTCCCAGTAGGGAGCATGCAGGAGGCAGCTGATCGGTGATTCTCTCTCATCATTGATGATTCTATCTCTCTCCTTCTCCCTTCCTCTCTGAAATCAATAAAGATATATATATATCTTAAATATATATCTTAAATATATATATATATATATATATATATATATATATATATATATATATTTAAAAAGTCAGAATGAACCCTGACTGGGTGGCTTAGTTGGTTAGAGCATCATCCTGATACACCAAAGTTGTGAATTCAATCCCTGGTCAGCACATGAATACACAAAAAAGTGGAACAAGAAATTGATGTTTCTCTAAAATCAATCAATAAAAATACTATATAATAAAAGCCTAATATGCAAATTGTCCCCTTGACCAACAGTTCAACCAGGGGGCAGGGCCAGCAGGCCAACTGCCCACAGCCCCTCCCTCCGGCCAGCCCCCTCCTGACCAGCGGCAGCAGTGGCAGGCGGCTGAGGAAAGGGAGGCCCTGGCTGGCAGCAGGTAGAGACCCTACCTGTGCATGAATTTCATGCACTGGGGCTCTAGTATTTTATAAAAAGACTCAGGCCTGGCCGGCATGGCTCAATGGTTAAGCATCAACCTATGAACCAGATCACAGTTCGATTCCTGGTCAGGGCATATGCCTGGGTTGTGGGCTCAATCCCCAGTGTGGGGTGTGCAGGAGGTAGTCAATCACTGATTCTCTCTCACTATTGATGTTTCTATCTCTCCCTCTTCTTTCCTCTCTGAAATCAATAAAAATATATTAAAAAAATAATAAAACAAAATATGTGATTTAAAAAGTTCTATAGAGACAGCAAGATGGCGGCATAAGGTAAACACCGTAAATGCAGCCGTGAAAAACTATTTCAGAAAAACCACGAAAAGAACACACGGACACCACTCGCACCCACAGGAAGGCTGGCTGAGTGAAAATCCTACAACTAGAAAAGAGTCTGAGACTCAGAGGAGCGGCGGAAGCAAAGTACAGAGGTACGGAGGCGCGCGCACG
>PVJC01006047.1:0-56583 GCA_004026665.1 Murina feae | reverse complement strand
CAGTGTGGAGAATCCGAAGCCAGTTTGCTGCCCAGCTCCACCCCAGGTGTGTTTGCTCAGCAGCAGGGCCCCACCAAGGGATCCTGCACCAGCGTCCGCCCCTGGCTTGCCACCCAGCTCTGTGCCAGGTGTGTTGCCTCAGCAGTGGGGGCCCACCAGGCGTGTGCAATCGTGAGCCCTCCAGTGGGAAACGTCCAGGCCTGCACTCACCAGCCCTCCCACCCCCCAGTGCACGAACCCTGAAAGGGCTGTGGACAGCCTGAAAATGGCCCTCAACCCCTCACCCAGGCTGGCCAGGCATGCCAAGCAGGTGGACATCCCCCCCTCAAGGTGTCCCAGACTGCAAGAGGGCACAGGCCGGGCTGAGAGACCCCCACCCTCCGAGTGCACAAATTTTTGTGCACCGGGCCCCTAGTATATATATAAAAGCCAAGCAACCTGAATGACAGAATGACCGGAACCCCCAACTGCCCTCCCCCTGCCTGGCCCTACCCTCAATTGCTCCCCCTACCCTGATGAGGGAAAGAGCCAGCCAGCCAACCTCCCATGGCCCCTCCCCCTCACTGGCCCAGCCCAATCAGTCCCCAGCTGGTTGGGCCAGCTGGACCCAACCTGTGAACAAATTTGTGCACCAGGCCTCTAGTAAATGTATAATAAATAAAAAATGTAATTGATAAATTTTCTCACACACTTACTATAAATTATATATTTTGCTAACCACTTTATATAAATTGAATATAGACTTCCATGTTGACTTCTTAAAATTAAAGGGTGAGAGAGACAGAGAACTCAACCAGTCATCTTTGTTCTGGAGCCTTACCTGCTGTGTGTCAAGATATTTCATAGTGTTAAATAAAAAACTGTTTAAATATAATGTTATTGTTCACAATAATAAACATAAATTAAATTTGTTTTAGACCCAATAAAGTGACTAGACTGGCCCTACAGCTGTACTAGTAAGTAATGTTTGCCATACATCGAGAACACAATAAAGCTGCCATTTTTTTCCCATTTAAAGCTGTCTTCGGAGAGGTTAGATGATGTGCTAACAAAATGAGAGCCCATTAATTATATTCCTGGGTAATTTTGATTCAAAGGAGATCATTTTGCTTTCCCTAATGGAGAGTAAATCATTTAGTATAGATGAAGGAGTATAATTTCGGAGCTGGATGAAATACAAGGTAACGATACTGAATTAAGCGATTATGCAGATGTTCTAGTCCGAAGCAGATTCTTCATCAACTAGTGAAAATATGCTATTTTGCCCACGAGGAAAAATTGTATTTAACTCAGATTTCACATTGTCAACTAGATTTTCTTCCGGCTTTGATAAATATTTCCGTAATCCTTGTCCACAGTGGAAAGAGATGCCTAGTGGGTGGGGAGCTCCCCATCATGAGATATGTAAGCAGACCCAGGATCAACACTGGAAACATTGTCTGTGGACATTCTTTTCAGTTAGCCTATGAATAGGGTTTTGACCAGGAATATTTCAAAGGTGATTATGTATGTATGTATGTATGTATGTATGTATTTAGGCTACTGAGTTTTTATGTAAAGAATGTGGATGTTTAGAGGGCAAAAGAGGAAGGAATGTATATGGTTTTCTATTCAGGAGGACAGTTACGGGATACATTTGAAAGGGACTAAGAAAGGGAAACATGTGCAGAACCTATCCCAGTGTGCATAGCTTAGGCGGTCCAGCTGTCCAGCCGTATGGTACCACTTCTTGGTGACTGAGTTAAACTCAGATCTTCTTCAGTGGCAGGTATCTCCATCACAAAGGTGATTTATTTAATAAGTATTTGTTGGCCCCTTCTCTTGGGCCCGGCACTATGGAATGGAGCTGTGAGGAGGTCACAGCTCCTGTCTTCAAGCAAAACACAGTCCAGTGATCTTTTTAACATTGAGGTTCTACAAATTCATCTTAAACTTACATTAGCTCTCTCTTTTCCATCTTTTCAATGTTTTCTTGAGTCTCACTTTTTAAAATAGCACTTTTGTTCTTGTATTTTTAAATATAGAGGTAAAGCTAAGAGGATGGCATCCACCTTCTGTCTGGCATCAGTTAGCTGCTGCTGTAAAACAAGCCAGAGGCTTCTATCAACAAGCACTTATTGTTGATGTTCATGTGTTGGGGGGTCAGCCTAAGGTCAGCTGCACCAGGCTGCCTTGGCTGGACCATTCTACTCATCCAGGCTAGAATTGTGCACCTGTAGGTTGGCTGGGGCAGCTCCAGGTGGGCATATAGATCAGTATGGAGAGAGCAACTGAAAGTCTCTGAGATTTCCTCCCCTCTGAACTGGAAGAGAAATGTAGGACCAGCATAGGAGAGCCACAGTGCATGGGTCTGGGATACACTTCTGGAAACCCAACTTCCTGGACCCCTCCCCCTGCCAGGGAGATGGGATGTCAGCCAATAAGGAGATGCCATGTCTCCCTGGCCCGCAAAAATGTTCAAAAGCAATGACAGGGTTGGGCAAGGCCCCTCTGTCCCTGGAACTGAAAGGGCAAGCAAAGGCCTGTCATCATAAGAAAGCCCCTGGCTCCTCTGCTGCCTCATCAGCTCACAAGCAGAGAGACAACTGTGCCTCCTCCATGGCCTCAGAAATGTCCATGGCAACTCAACCTCAGCCCAACACTGACAGAAAAAATTACAGGAAGCCCAAGGGGCACAAGAGCCTATGGGATCTATGGAATCCAAAGAAGAAAATGAAATATTAAGAACAGACTTTTACTGAAATGGATAACTTCACCAAGAATAGATAAGATGGCCTGGCCAGCATGGCTAAGTGGTTGAGCTTCAATCTATGAACCAGGAGGTCACAGTTTGATTCCAGATCAGGGCAGTAGGAAACAGCCAATCAATTATTCTCTCTCATCATTAATGTTTCTATTTCTCTCTCCCTCTACCGTCCTCTCTGAAATCAATAAAAATATATTTTTTAAAAGAATAGAATAGATGAGTTAAATGAATGTGTAATATGCATGTGTGCACACATTTTATACACACACATATTCACACTAATACACCACACAAACTCATATACTCACAACTCACACACACATCTATACATTCACACATATCCATATACTAGTATTCACACACACCCACATTCTCATACACAAACACACACAATCACACATATTTACACTCACACACACACATCTTCCTAGGCCTAAAAATATGATCTTAAAAAATCAGTAGATGAGGAGAAATTGAAACTGGCGAGATCGGAGTTAGTGACCAGAATATCAAGTGAAAGAAATCTCTAACAGCAGAGTGGTGATTCAATAGGTTAGAAATGATGAGAGGCAAAGATAAGAGATTTAGCTACTAAATCCTGGAGACCCAACATGAGAACAATCCATTTCCATTTCAAAAGGGGAAACAGAGACTGGTGGAAAAGCAACAATTATACAAATCAGGAAGAAACTATCCCAAACGGGAGAGAGCTCTGAATAGTTTCAAATTGATTTGAAGAAAAGCCTCAGGCCTCTTACAAAATTCCAGAATAAAGTATTAGAAAAGAAATAAATATCCTAAGTTCTCACCACCAGATAATACCTACCTACAATATTAAAAATAAAAATATGTATAAAGAAAATTGGAACATTCAGTGGTTCAGAAACAGTGAAAGGAAAATGAAAAATTTTCCTTCATCCACTGCATTTCCTCCCCAGACTTTCTGCAAAAGGAAATCGCTATTAACAATTCCTACAACTTCTCACTGCCCCCAAGTCTATGCATATGCCAGCACATATATTTACATGGATGCTTATTTAGTCATATTATTGAAAACTCTGTAGTTTATCCTCCTTGACCACTTAATATATCTTTCATATCAATATATGCCTAATTTTAATGTTATAATATAATATGGACACGATGTGATTTTCCAACCAACCCCCTTATTAAATGGACACTTTGATTCTGTTCCAGTTGTTTGTCATTTACAAACAGTACTACCAAAAGCAAGCATCCACAAAAAAATCTCATAGATCTTTTGTAAACCTACCTACAGGGAAATTTCAAGCAATGAAATTACCAGGTCAAAGGCGCTTGCATTTTTATTGATAAAAGGCCTTAAAATATTCTTGGCAAAGTGTAGGCGCTCAATAAATATTTTTAAACAAACTAAAATGGTCACATTGTTCGTAGAATGATAGCATTAATTTATATCCCATATTAAAGACTTTTGAAATCACTATAGTTTACAGAATGGTAACCAGAAAAGGATATGTCGGTGTCCTGACCCCTAGAATCTGGGCACATGATCTTATTGGAAAGTCTGCAGCTGTGATTAAGGCACTTGAAATGGGGAGATCACCCTGAATTATCCAGGGGGGGCTGTCTCAGGAACAAATGTCCTTATAGGAGTGGAGTAGAGGGACGTACGATGGACACATTGAGGAGAAAGTGATGTGAAAGGTGGAGATGAGAGGGAGGCAGCCACAAGCCCAGGAACACCAGGGCAGCCAGCAGGAGCTGAGGAGGCCAGTGGCAGGTTCTCCCCTGGAGCTCCCGAGGGAGTGTGGTCCTGCCAACATTTAGAATTCTGGCTTCTAGGACTGTGAGAGGATAAAGTGCTGCTGCTTAAGCCACCAAGTCTGTGCTCTGTTGTTAAGGCAGCCTCAGGAAATGAATCCAGTCATTACTAGTAAATGGAGCCTGGTGGTAAAACAGAAAAGAGCATCTAGAGTTTGGAGGAAAATTGATTTTGAACCAAAAGACAGGTCCAATTCCAGGGTCCTACCCTTGAAAGCAATCCTCTGCAGTCCACGCCCCCCAACCCCCTCTCCCACTGTTATCTCTCCCACCCTACCCCCAGCTGCATTGTCTCCAGCGCGTACATTACCTCTTGGCCAGATCCGAAACAAACCCAAAACAACTCAACAACGGAAAGTGAAAACATTGTACCAATTTTTCTTGGTTTGGGCACAGGCAGACACAATATTAATTGATCCAATCCAGACTTTGAGAAGGAAGTTTATGCTTTGGGGTTTTTTTTCTTAAAAGCTCAGATGGTGGCAGATGGAGACTCACATTTCTACATCCATCTAATCGTAATGGATCCAGCGAGAGTCTTTCTGGAGAGAGGAGAGCATTTTCCCAGTCTCAGTCTCTCCCCTGGTGGAGAATTGTCATGCCATCTGGAACAAGGCAGTCTACTCCTTCACCAGAGCTGTGAAGCTAATTACCAACCAATTCCAACATAGAGTAGCTTAGAACCATGGAGTGACCCTCTCTGTGTTCCAAGCCACTGCTCCCTCACTGGCCAATTTTGACTTAATGAAACTAATTCTGTTGAACACTTAGAGATAATACTTACAGTTTAAAGAGCACTTCCAAATGTAGAATCTCAATTATTTTATGTTGTTTCTCACCACAGAATGATGAGACAGAAATGGGGCAGGGGGAATTATGCATATTGATGATTGTACATAGTCTTGAAGAAGAAAACTGACTTTCAAAGAGGCTGCTCTGTTTGTCCAAGCTCCCGACTTCAAACCCACGGATGTCCCCACACCATAGTGCCCCTGAGGGTTGACCCGTGGAGCTAGACATAAATGGAAAATGAGCCTGTTTATGTCCAGGTGCTCTCTCTTCATGAGGGGTGAGGTGTCCCAGGCCGAGAAGGGATCATCAATGTGCACATATGCAAAGGGGCATCAACAGCAGGGCGTTTCTGACCATCCAAGCCCCCATAACCCACTGACTCAAAGTCATTGCTCATGGTGTGTTTTCACTTTGAATAAGATTCATTAAAGAAATATCTGATGTCACTCTAGCTGGTTTGGCCCAGTGGGTAGAACATCGGCCTGCTGACCAAAGGGTCCTAGGTTTGATTTTGGTCAAGAGCACGTATCTTGGTTGAAGGCTTTTCACCAGCCCCAACCAGGCCATGTACAGGAGGCAACCAATTGATGTGTTTCTCTCACATCGATGTTTCTCTCTGTCTTTCCCTCTCTCTTCCACTCTCCCTAAAAATCAATGGAAAAATATCCTTAGGTAAAGAGTAACAACAACAAAAATAATAATAATAATTAAAAATATATATATCACATGTTGAACTCTATTTTGGGTTAAATGTGGGTTTAGTTTCTATCATCAACTTTGCTCTGGTCTCCTGCTACCATGTGTCTTCTGATACCTAAGAGGGAGATAATCAGAGAGCACATGAGTACTTAAAACTTATTTGTCTAAGTACATAGTTCTCAAAAGGTTGGATGCCTACATCTCCTTGGCAAGTCATCAGTAATAATAAAGTTCCTGGGGTTTGTTCTCCATAGTGCAAAGTAAAAACAGGATCAATTGCATTTTTTGAAAATGCTGGAAAAAATTCTTTGTTTTTTATGACTCCTATAAACCAAAAAAGTTCTTCTCTAAAGATAATTCCCATTTCTGTTTTGTGGGACATAGGAGTAATAAGCAATTTGAATTAAAGGTGAGAGATCTGGATTTGTGTATACAAATTCATTTATTCACTAAATATGTATGGAGTCCCCACTGTGCCAAGCATGTGCTGGGGCTATAGCAGTGAGCAAAACAGGTTCCAGTTGTAACAAGCATACCTTCCTCTGGGCAAAGTCAGAACATGAACATGCATCAGTTTAGTCTCTAGTTTTCAGCAAAGCTATTTAGAGACTCAGGGTCAACCAGTCCTGCTGACCTTACCCTGATGCCCTGAACTAGAGGATTCTAGAAAGCTATAAACAAAGCAGCTGGCCTCACATCTGCCATTTAATTAAATAGCCAGGAAAAAAATTGCATGAGAGAGACACACACCAAAACAGCAACCATTCAGCCACACAGGAAGTGCTAGTCCTGCATGGGAATCCTTAAGGACCTGGAGTCCTTGGAAGGGTAGGGCTCAGGGAGGGCGTACATGCTTGCCAAAGATGCCTCCTGGTGCCTGGGGGACTTCTTCCACTTTCGTGCACCTGTTCTGCTGTTATATTCATACACATTCCCAGAAACTGTGGGAAGAACACAAAACACCACGAATGTAGATTATAATGAACTCTCAAAGCATGGTTCACCCCACAAAGTGTTTACTGAGCATTTGCTATCTAGCCAGTAGTGACCAGCTGTTTCTCTTTTCAAGCCTTGCTCTGTCACCAAAGAGGAAATGAGAAGCAAAACTTGAAGTAGAGTGTGATTTCACATGGATTAAAAATTGCCCCTTTAGCACTAGAGATATCTTCTCTGGTGGAAGAATGGTTTTTCATCTTAACCATGGTAGTGGTCATATGAATCTATTTAGGTGATTAAATGTCACAGAACTATTCACACAGACATAAAAAAATAAGTGCATGCTCAAACTGATCAAATCTGCAGTCCAGTTCATTGGCCAGTGTCAGTTTCCTGGGTTTGGTGCTGTAACTTCAGAAAACATTGCCTTTTGGGAGAAGCTAGGTGATGGGTATAAAGTACTTCTCTGTGGTGTGTGGGTGGGTGTGTGTGTGCACGCATGCGCACACACAAAATTTCTTGGGAATCTGCAATTATTTTAAAATCAAACATTTTTTTAAAAAAACAAGTCAAATTATTGTTTAAAGTTTCCCTCAAGTGAGGTGGGAGCCTTACATAGTGTCTGAGGTTTAATCTGCCAATGCTTTATAGAAATAATAATGAAATATAGTAATATACAAGAGAAAAGAAACAGGATAAATAGGGCCTGATAGAGTAAAATTTCAACATCACTAAATGTCAGAGAAATGCAAATTAAAACCGCAATGAGATATCACCTAACACCTGTCAGAATGGCTACCATCAGTCAATCAACAAACAAGTGTTGCTGTGCTGAGTGGTGGAAAAAAGGTGAACCCTTGTGCTCTGTTGATGAGATGGCTAATTGATGTAACCACTATGAAAGCATAGAGGTTTCTCAAAAAATTAAAAATAGAGCTATCTTATGGCCCAGAAATTCCATTTCTGGGTATTTCCAAAGAAACACAAAATACTAATTTGAAAAGGTATATGTACCCCTATGATCACTGCAATGTTATGTACAACAACCTAGATATGGAAGCTATCCAAGTTCCATCAATAGATGAGTAGATAAAGAAGATGTGGTACATATGTAATGGAATATTCAACGACCATAAAAAGGAATATCATTTGTGACAACAGGGATGGACTTAGAGGGTATTGTCTTAAGTTAAATAAGTCAAACAGAGAAAGACAAATACCATATGACTTCACTTATATGTGATCTGAAGGATAAAAGAAATGAACAAACAAAACAAAAAGGGGGAAGGGATTAAGAAGTACAAATTGGTAGTGAAAAATAGTCATGAGGATGTAAAGAATAGCATAGGGAATCCTATATAATAAAAGCCTAATATGCTAAGTGTCCAGTCATCCAGTGACTGGTCGACTGTTCAACCAATCAAAATGTAATATGCTAATGATATGCTAAGGCTGCTCAACCACTTGCTATGATGTGCACTGATCACCAGGGGCAGACACTCTGACCAGTAGGTTAGCTTGCTGCTGGGGTCTGGCCAATTGGGACTAGGCGAGACACAGCCAGACATGCCCTGGAGCCCTCCCACAGTCCCTCCCCGGCCCGATTGTGTATTGGTAGGGTCCTTCAGCCTGGCCTGTACCCTCTTGAAATCCAGGACCCCTTGGGAGATGTTGGAGAGCAGGGTTCGGCTCAATCCCACAGGCCACTCCCCTTGAGAGGGTGCCAGACACAGGGTTCACAGCTGTGGAGTGCTGCTGTGGTGGTGTTGGCGTGCGAACCTCTCCCATTTGGGACTGATTGGACGTGAGCCCACAGCAGGTGCAGTGGGACTGGGATGAGCAGGAGCAGCAGGTAGGAGCTGCAGGTAGGAATTGCAGTTGGCATTGGACTATGGGTTTCAGCCAGATCCCTGCAGGCCACCCCGAGGGACCCTACCCATGCATGAATTTGTGCACCAGGCCTCTAATATAGTCAATAATATTGTAATAACTATGTATGATGCCAAGTGGATACTTGAATTATCAGGGAGATCACTTCATAAATTATATAATTGTCTTACCACTATGTTGTACAGTTGAAATAATCTACTCTAATAAAAGAGTAATATTGAAATTAACTGTTTCTCTGGGATGTCTAAGCCACGCCCACCAACCAAGCCACGCCCACCAGCCAATCAGAGTGACTGTATGCAAATTAACTCAGCCAAGATGGAGGCCGGCAGCACAACCACAGAGGCAGGTGGCAGGCCGAGGGGTGTGTGGGGTGGGCTGGGGTGGGCGGGGTGTGAGGGGCAGGTGGGTGGCGGGCTCAGGGTGGGCGGGGCGGGCGTGGGGGGCTTGGCCAGCCTGCAAATTGCCATCAGCCCCTCACCCAGGCTGGCCAGGCATGCCAGCAGGTGGACATCCCCCGAGGGGGAGGTCCCAGACTGTGAGAGGGCACAGGCCGGGCTGAAGGACTTCCCCCCCTCACCGCGCCCCGAGTATACAATATATTGTGCACTGGGTTCCTAGTATAAAATAATATAAGTCAAGTAAATAATATAAAATAATATTGAATACCAACCGTAATTAAATGTTTTTTAATTTCTAAAGAGTAAGTGGGACCCACCTGAGTCTAACCATGCAACTACCCCCACCAAGTAATTAAACCACTTCAGACCCACCAGACCACACCAGTTGCCAATCAAGTTCCTTTTAATCCAATAAAGCCAATGAATTGCCCAGGTGACATCTGCACAAATTCTTGAACCAAAATTTTGAGATATAATAAGATGGTTATTGTTCTAAGCCAGTAAGTCCAGCTTCTTTTTAAGCATCAGAATTCTGGCAACTCCAGGCCTATTCCCAATTGGGTAATAATTTGATGGAGCCCAATAATAGTTATGGTCCCAAGCATCAACCGCCATTGATGCCTGAACTGTCTTACATGGCACCTTTTAGTCATTTATTTTACCTGCCTGGACCTTGAATGGTTTGCTTTAGTACAGAGTCTCATTATGCAAAGCACAATGAAAAAGTAATTTATTCACATAGCTTAGCATCCAAATAAGCAAAAGAGGCTTAACTTAAAGATACTTCAGCACCATACCTGGATCAATGGCTTCTCCATCAAATATAGTTTCATACACAATGGTTTCCTGTTTTTTTTTTAAAAAAAAGACACACAAAATATTAGCCATAAAGTCAGCTTGATAAAATTAATTTTGACAAGTGTTGAATACTTTGAGCAGGTGACTTCTTATAAATGACCTTGTTTTTCTTATGTAGAGAGCTAACAGCACAAGTTCAAAAATGTCCTGCTATTCCCAGCCCCAGCCCCCACATTAGTCTGCCCACCATGCCCTCCCTCCACTCAGATCTTCTTACTGATGTGAAGTCTCTTATTTGAATGGGAAATGTTAGGGCTGACGTGTGCTCCCTCAGACTTCATATGTTGAAGCCCCAATGCCCAGCTCCTCAGAATGTGACTAGATTTAAATATAGGACCTGGCAATAGGTGATGGAGGTAAAATGAGGTCATGTTGGTGGGCCTTAATCTAAGATGACTGGTGTCGCTTTAAGAACAGAGGTTAGAACACAGACCAAAGAGATGAGAAATGACCATGTGAGGACACAGAGAGAAGGCAGCCATGTGCAAGCCGTGCAGAGAGACCTCAGAAGACACCAAATCTGCTGACCTTCCCCTGAGACTTCGGACCTCTAGAACTGGGAGAAAATAGTCTGTTGTTGAAGCCACCCAGTCTGTTCTATGTTGTTTGGCCAGCCCTCGCTCACTAGCAGAGGTGCTTGGCAGGCATCAGTTTCATAAAGGAAGACCCAGGAAAGAGAGCACTGAAGAGAAGCAGCTCATGAAACAACGTCAGGGTCAGTCAGGACTCAGGTAGAAATGCCTGTTGTTAACGGGGCAGCAGGTAGAGAGCGAAAAGGGAGATGGAGACTAAAAAATGCCTTCTTGCCCTGGGCGGTTTGGCTCAGTGGATACAGTGTCAGCCTGTGGACTCAAGGATCCCGGGTTTGATTCCAATTAAGGACACATCCCTGGGTTGTGGGCTCGATCCCCAGTGTGGGGTGTGCAGGAGTCAGCCAATCAATGATTCTTTCTCATCATTGATGTTTCTCTCTCTCCCTCCCTCTCCCTTTCTCTCTGAAATCAATAAAAAAATATTTTTTTAAATGCCTTCTTGTTCTGCTTCACATGTCTACTTCCTGGAACAGCCTTACCTTTGTACAGTTGTTGACATGGATCTGTTAATGAATGAATATCAGCCAATTTAAAGATTTAAATACTCCAGGTATAGATTTTACTACCTGCTAAGAAACCTCGGGATTAAAGGATTTATTCAGCCTTAATCTATTTTCAAATGTAGATTTTTTTCTTTTTTGATGTACTTATTTATTTACCTAACACCACCTTGTTGTGAAAAAGCAGATCTTATTTTTAAGCAATGGTAAATAATGTTATTTTTGCTGAATACACATACAATATTCGCAGCAGAATTGGACCTAAGCAAGATGCTAAGACTGGGTCTGAAATCTCATCTTTGTAATTCAACAGAAGCTGATACATTGAAATAATTTTATTTCCTTTCTATGATGCCTGAGTATATTTACCATATGTTTACATGGAAGAACTTTTTATTGAACAATAATTCTAGAGAAACTGTAGTCCTCTTTCTTCTAGTTACAGAGAGCTCATAAAAATGTACTTACTGTTAATACTTCTAGTTTCTTATTTCTGTTTTCCATGACAATCTTTTCCATTTGATTTCTATCTCCTGTTCAACAAATACATAAACAAATAAACAAATAAATGGCAGGTATCTATCTAATGAGTGGCTTTTCAAAATCACACAATTCATAATAATCATGTGACAATGAGCAATCTGTATCTTACCTGCAATATACTTTATTCCCCTGTAGGAAAAGAAAATTTGACAAAATATCAGCTGCATTGTTACCACATGGCAAAAATATCATTCTTTGCAGCACCTGGCTCTTACCACGTCTCTCTTATTCCCAATTGTTAAGACAATTCTGTATGGTGAACTCATCTCATTAACCATCACCACTTCCCGTTGCAGAATCATAAATGATCTCTGCTTAGTTAATAAAAACTCATAATCAACTCTATTTTGCAGCCATGGTATTCTGCTCCCTGATGAACTATTTTGGATGGTGATGAGAGAGCATCTGCATTTTCTCCATTTCTTTGGCATCTGCCCCGTTTCACAGAGATTCAAAGCAAGTGTGGCGAGGGCACCTGGATTTACCACCTGTCCACAGTCCCCCGGTGGTTGTCACACACCTACCTGTAATGCCTGCTCACAATAATATGGGACTTGTTTGACTTGTCTGCTCACAAATTGACTTGTTTAAAATCTACTCTCACAGCAAATGTGTTTCAGAGACTGCAAGGTAGAACCCAAAGATATGCTGTTAGAGCAGGTTGCAGCCTTGAAAGGGACTGTCGTGCTTTGTTTCCCAAGTAAGTTCCTCTGTGCCCCTCGAAGGCTCTTAGTGTAGCATCACCAAAGGATTTCAACTCTTTACATCGTAAGAAGCTTAAAAAGAAAAATCACATACTTGGGTTTGGGCTTGGAGACCTCCTTGGCTGTTTTCTGACAGCATTCCATGGCGTTTCCGTATCTCCAAAACAGGAAACATACCCAGGAAACCAAGCCGGCAAAGAAAACAGCCATCAGAGTGAAGATGAAAGGAATGTACCAGCCACTGGATGTGTATGTGTTGATGGCTGTGTACACGATGGTCAGGCCTTTTCTTTGCTGAGAAACAGTATTTCAAAGCAAACAGAGCATTAGTTTGTGTTTCCAGAGCAGAGGGCATCTGCTTGTAAGTGAGCATCAGATGGAGCCCTGGTGCCATACAGACAGTAGTGTATTGACCCAGATGTGTGGATTTTTGTAAAACCCACAGGCATTACTGAGGAGCACCCAAACCCAGAGAAGGCACCAATTTAAAGATCTGCAGGCTTGAACTGTATGCAATGACCGCATTTTCCGTCATGACTGCAGTTTTCTCATCTGGAAAATCAAGGGGTTGAACAAGATGGCATCCAAGGTTTTTTTAGGCGTGTATGCCTCTGTTATCTACTCCACACAGGATAAAGCCCTTTTGTGCAGCTTGAGAGAACAGTGTTTTCTTAAAAATCAAATATTCTGGTGGAAAGATTTATCATCCATGTTGTAAAAAAATGACTGTACTTCAAAGGATAGAAAACAATAGCACACACTAACCACACAGGCTACTGCACAGGCTTTCTCCTTGGCTGACTCTGAAGCTGTCCTGGGATCCTGCCGAGGCTTTGCTGCTCTTTTTTTGAAATTACAAAATACTGAACTTCACAGGCTTGGATCAAACATTAGATAAAATGATGGATATAACACATGTACTATAGTGCCTGGCACATGTTAGGTGCCCGTTACTAGGAATAATATGGCCAACAGAGAATGACATTTAAAAGTGCCAATCTATAGAGATTTAACTGGTAGATTTCATTGGCCAGTGGGCCTCTCTGGTGGGCCAGGCTTTCAGACCACCTAGACATAATTAATTCCTTGCGGGTGGGTCCTCGGTGCTCCACCTGCAATTATCACAAATTCTCTCTCGCCCACGGTTTATGCTCACAGTTTGTATTCAGGAATGCGCACTATAAAGTGTTGCCTATTGGGTGGGTGGGGGTAGTGAGCAAGTGGAAAGGCATTCGGGTGAAGGTGATGCCCTACATAGCCTTCCAGCCTTCTAGATGAAACTTGAATTTACAAGAGACTATTTCCCACACAGAGACCCAAATTAAATTCTATAACTCTTTACCTCAGAACTGGTGGTTGCAGGCGGTGGCACATTGGCCCTTGCCACATAAATATCTATAATAGCAGTGCCTGTCCTAGGCGTGGTGGCTTTGCCATATTTCAGGTTGTCATCGATTATGTGGACCACGAGATGGTACTGCCGCTGCAGTTCAGCTCCAGATTCAAAGTGAAAAGGGTTCTTCACAATTAATTTTGGAGTATTTGAACCTCGTGTTGGGTCAAATCCAAAGTGATGGTTCTCATTTCCTTTAAAAGGGATAATTAAAAAATTATTTTGAGATATGTTAAAAGGTCTTCTCTTTTTGAAACACAATAGCGATAAATAAAATTTCTATTGGTCTATGAATTCCTACATCTATACAAGGCTTATAATAAATTGAAATCAAGTAAGTAATAAATTCAGTTGGTTAGAAAAAATTTAAAGGTTAAGATCATGAGTCTTATCTCCACTAAAGTGAGCAATCATCAGACTTTTATCAAATTACTCTGCCTTAATTGCTTCCCCTTCCTTTATCTCCCACTCAGAGAAATTTTATTTCCACTGTCAGCTTAGTCTAGATCAATAGCAAAGGGGCCAGTCAGACCACAAATATCTATTGAGCCCCTACTCAGTTTCAAGTCCAGTTTCAATGGCTCTGGAGACCTGTTGTTAAACAACATGCACATAGTACCCCGCCATCTAACAAGAGAGGCAGACATGAAACTAGTCCTTGTAATTAATTGTCAAGTTTATTGACATCCACAGTCCCATTCTTTCAGGTACATGACAGCAGGTCTGACCTCCATACTTTAGGAACTTCTCCTGGTTATACTGTCTCATGAGATCCAGAAATTTTCCTTCATAGAAATTTTTATACTTTATACTTTTATAACTGCTGATCTTACCACTCAATTAATGAACAATGAGTTCCGTGAATATAAGATTCATATCTATGTTGTACCCTATTGTGTACCCATCTTTCTGTGTGTGTGTGTGTGTGTGTGTGTTTCTTTGTTTGTTTGTTTTTCACCCTGCAGCAGGATAGCACATTACAGGCTAATACTAGAAGTAGAACTAACTTATACATAACATGTGGTACAAATTTTCCTAATTCTTTTTTGGGGGGTGGGTAATAAAATATTTCATTTACACAGTAACTCTCATACAGTTAAAGAATAAAAAGAATGTTGATCAGTAACTGAATAGTGGAATGAATTAATGGAAACTCTGACACACAGGAATCACTTGGGTATATATATCCCAAATTTTCTACTATGTAAGAGCATGCCCCTACTCCAGCTTCCCTCTCCTTTTTAGAATCTTATTCTATCTTTCACGCCTCTCATCTAATCGTTTTATGACCTTCCTCAGTCTGGACCCATCTATTCATGCTACTTCTACTATGCTGTCTAGATTACTAAGCTCTAAACATCTATGGCTGCCATTGGAGGCTGAATGACTTGGCTGTGACCATGGTGGGCTGTAATCAGAAGATCTCATGGAAATCCTGAGGCCTGGGCAAGGGTACTCTGAGGTTAGGCTCCCTGCTGGGTCCTCCCACCTGACTCTGAGACAAATAAGCAAAGGTGAAAGCAAGAGAGAAGTGCCCCAGCTGGTGTGGTTTAGCTGGTTGGGTATTGTCCTGTGCACCAGAGGCTGCCAGTTCAATTCTCCATCTTTTAGTATAGATTTGGTCTCTAATGAATTTCTTCCATATGTCATCTTATGACCAAAGTTGACATGGACCTCTGTGAATCCAATAATAACGCAGCTGAAAACATCTATCCTAGAGAATCTGTACCACTATCACATGGGAAGGGGGCTGCTGCTTTCAGCCAGCACAAGGACAACACATTTAGATCCTTGTAACTTAACCAGCAATGTTTCCCATGCGAGTCTAAAGTCTCTTCATTGTCAAGTGTCATTGGAATCAATGATAGATCGCCCTAACCAGTTTGGCTCAGTGAATAGAGCGTCCATATGTGGACCCAAGGGTCCCAGGTTGATTCCAGTCAAAGGCATGTAACTCAATTGCAAGCTCCTCCCCAGCTTGTGCCCTGGTCAGGGCGCATGCAAGAGGCAACCAATCAATGTATTTCTCTCATATCAATATTTCTCTCTGTCTTTTCCTCTCTCTAAAAATCAATGGAAAAATATCCTCAGGTGAGGATTAAAAGCAAAGAAATGAATGATAGCTCCACAAGAGAAATTATATTGGATGTATGGAAGTGAAAAGTGTTCCCTGGGGAAACTTAATGCCATAGATATGAAATAGCTTAACATTTATAAATATAGTTATTTCCAAGGTTATATCATGCTAAAGAGGATATGACTAAATGTCAATTTAACACATGCTATGATTAAAAGAAATAATTAAAAAAAGAAATAATAAAATTATCCACCAGAAACTATCTCAAAACGCATTTCAAAATCTTGTGAATCTCTATCATGGCAGTTCAGTTTGAAGCCATTGACGTTTGTCCCAGCAACAACATTGTCAGAAATGACGGCCTTATGCAGAGAGGGTGTGCAGACAGGCGCCTCATCATTCGCATCGTCGATGTCTACAGTGACCTGTCAGCAGGGAGGGAGACAGAAATATCACATCTACGTTGCGTGACTATTTATACACAAAATCTGAAATAAGCATCCGGGCAGAGACAGATCACTTAAAATTACTAAATTAAAAGTCTGCCAGTGTGACTTTGAAGAAATGTTTCTGCCAATTTGGGTTCTGGCTGTCAATCAACTATTCAGCTGGCTTATTATCCCTGGGTCAGCTGTGGCATTTGGTGCGGCCATTAGGGAGAGCTTTGGGCTCATTAGAAGAACCAGTGGAAAACTCAAAAATTTCATAAATGATGAGAAAAGGAAAGCTGAAGAATGATGCTGCTAAAAATTGCAATCCCTTGAACCTTTTAAATATCTCTGCTTCATGGCAAATATATCCTGAGTTTGCTTTTTTGTAACTCAAAATTTAGGTCCTCCTCTGCATCATTCTCTCAAGCACTGAATGTTTTTTGGTAACAATATGATTATTTAGAAGTATGCTCTGACCTTAATCAGGAGCTCTTATCAATCTTGTCTTAATTAAAATACCATAAACTGGGAAACTGGGATTTACATGGGAAAAGATCAAAATATCAAGGCTTTTAAATGTCAGTGATCGAATGCCAGTCAGATAAGAAAGGTTATCTGCCCCCTCTCAGATGAGTAATAACTTTCTCAACAACATTTGCAGAATAATCCCTGGTGTGCTCACGTTGGCAAGTATTATCTTTTTTAAATGTTTTCTGTAATGTTTTAACAACACAGCAAAATTCTTGGGGAATAATCCAATCTTTAATGCTACTTCTGTAGACTGACTACAGCTATCTGTTCTCTTCAATATGTGGGGTGCTTTCATGTGATGATAGGGAAACTGCTGTGATATAATGGAAACAGCACAGGACTGGAAGTCAGAAATCTTTATTAGAACTTTGGGCCTTCACCTTGCCAGGATAGCACATTACAGGTGAATACTAACAGTAGAACTAACATGTACATAGTGTGTGGCACAAATTTTGGTACAAGTGACTTCACCTTGTTTTCTTCATCTGTAAAAAGGGGATGCCAACCTCTCCCTTCCTAGAATGGTTTGGGTACAAACTCATCCAGTCATGAATATGTATTTAACACTTACTGTGTGCTACACACTGACCTAGACACAGATGATACTCTGGTAAACCTAACAAAGGGCCTGCCCATTGCGATTTATATGCTAAAGGAGGAGGCAAAGGCATAAACAAATTAACAAATAAATATATTAGGTAACGTCATATGGAAATTGAACTCTGCAGGTTGAAGAGGTAGAGATGGCGATGGGGTGTTCAGAGAAGGCCTTTCCGTTTTGACTCACTCTCCTCTTCCCTTCCTCCTCCCCCATATTTGATATATGCACTCCAGCAGCCCTCACAGAAGATGAAGTGTTAGGTCATGTGGTGTTAATTTGCATAAGTGATATGCATATGTTTCCTCTGTCCTACTTTTCTCACAAAGCACCGTATTTTCTTGCTGTTTCCATACTGCTGTTGGTCTATTTCTTCTTGATTCTTAGTGTTCCGTCATGCAGCTCCCGTGTTTCACTCATTCATTCTCCTAATGACAACCACAGGGGTTGCTTCCAATTCCACCATCACACACAACAGGTTTCCTTTGTGCAGAAACGCGATTCAAATGAGAATGATGGGTGGCAACCACAACAGTGTGGTCAAGGCTCTGAGGTGCAGAGTGTTGAAACAACAGTGCTGGTGTGTTGAAACAACAGCAAGAACCTCATAGGCTGAAGTGAGGTAAGAGAGGGACAGATTGAAGCTGAAGGCAAAAAGGTGGCTGCAGGGCCCTACAGACCTTAGCACTGACATTGGAGCATATGCCAGGTGTGATGGGAAGCCATTGGAGAGCTTTGAGGAAGGAGATGACTTGTCTTTTTAAAGGTTCACTCTGGCTACTGTGCGATGAGTAGAGTATAAAGGACACAAGTGGAGGAGACTGCTGTACCAGCTGGGCACTGGATGAGGGCGGTACAACCAGGCGTTAACTGTGGTTGGGTGAGAATGGAAACATTCGGGATATATTTTGAGAGTGGAGACACTTTATTTAACTTTGCTGATGGATTAGAGAGATAACTTAGAATAGATGATAGTGATCAAGGACCCAGAGTTAATTTTTCTACTTCTTTGGGGCTGGGTAAACTTGAGTAAGTTACTTTATTTCAAAGCCTTGGAAATTAAAATTCTGTAAAAAAAAAAAAAGTATTAATAACTACCTCATGGAATGGGATTGAAAATTAAATGAGACAGTGATGATATTGATGGGGACAGTGCCAACAATGATGACGATGGATTTCTAAAGTTTGGAGTCTGAAGACCTAGCTCCCTTTTCTAAACTCAAATGTCACACTTGTCTATAGCATCAATCTACTTGCTAAGTACTGTTTAACTTTTCCTATGATAAAAATGTTAAGCTCCCTAACGGTGTGGTGTCCTACACATTTTTGTAACCCAGGATGTTGTGCACAGAGTAAACATTCAATAAATATGTGTTAAAAGAAAAAAGGAAATTTTGTAACTATGTGAGGTGACAGATGTTAAACAGACTTATTGTGGTGATCATTTCCCATTTATGCAAATATTAAATCATTATGTTGTATACCTGAAACCAATAAAATGTTATTTGTCTGTTGTACCTCAATTAAAAAATTGTTTTAATTTAAAAAAAGGAGCCCTGGTCATTTTTTCTCAGTGGTTAGAGCGTCGGCCTGTCCACTGAAGAGTTGTGGTTTTGATTCCCAGTCAAAGGTATATACCTGGGTTACAGGTTCAATCCCCAGCCCTGGTCAGGATATATGTGGTAGGCAACCAATTGCTATGTCTCTCTCACCAATGTTTCTCTCTCTCTCTCTCTCTCTCTCTCTCTCTCTCTCTCTCTCTCTCTCTCTCTCCTCCCTTCCACTCTTTCTAAACAAATAAATCAATGGAAAAAATATCCTCAGGTGAGGTTTAACAACAACAAAGAAGGGGTAAAAAGTTTCTTCTCGCCCTGGCTGAGTGGCTCAGTTGGTTGGAGTGTCATCTCATGTTCCAAAAGGTTGCAGTTCGACTACTCATCAGGACACATTCCCAGGTTTCAGGTTTGTTCCCCAGTTGGGGCATGTGCCGGAACTTATTGATGTTTCTCTCTCATACCAAAGTTTCTCTCTCTCCCTTCCTCTCTAAAAATCAATAAAAACATCCTTGGTGAGGATTTTTTTTTTTTTAAGTTCCCTTTCTGTCTTTAGCCAAAATGCAAATTCTTTTTATAAGAACAGAGTCCCTTGAAGTTGCTTTTTTATCTGTTTTCCTCTCTTCTCATTTGTAATAAGTGAATGATAATTGCAAGTGGTGTCATCCTATACTAGTGGGGAGTTTATAAATGTCTATAAGGAAAACTGCCGCAGATACCTAAGTGTGGAGATCATGCTTGCAAGTGCTTTCCTGAGTCAACCAAGCTAGAGAATCCTGTCCACATGACTGTAGCTCGGTCCCTGTGGCAGTCAATCTAACTACTGCTGTGAATGGGCCTGATGTTTTCCTCACAATGACACATCAGGAAACCTAATCACCATGTGAGCAGCAAGCCAGAGAGCTCTGTACAGTAAGAGGAAAGGCACAGTGAGTCATCAGGACAGCTGGGGATCTTAAAATTCTTCCATCCTTCCCTGGCTGGTTTGGCTCAGTGGATAGAGCTTTGGCCTGTGGACTGAAGGGTCCCAGGTTCGATTCCAGCCAAGGGCACATGCACGGGTTGTGGGCTCGATCCCCAGTAGGGGGCGTGAATAAGGCAGCCAATCAATGATTTCTCTCATCATTGATGTTTCTCTCTCTCCCTCTCCTTTCCTCTCTGAAATCAATATAAAATGTATTTTTAAAAATTCTTCCATCCTATTTCTGTTTCTTGTCTAGTGACAAAACCTTACAGTCATTAATAACATCTACCACATCATCAACACAGCAGCATCCACTCTTGATATCTTTTAAGAATCCTTTGATGTTTCTAAAATAATTCAGAAGCCCACACACACTATCCCCCACTGTGATGCCACCAGAAGGCCCCTTGGTTAACTACCTTCATTGTAAACGTTGCCTCCCAATGAAAGGCAGCCTGGGTTTGCATCGAGTTCTACAAACCCTGAGTAACTGCAAATACTTTCCCTAAACTCTGTGCCAGAGCTTTCTCATCTGTAGAGTGGAAATGATGATTACATTGCCTTCCATAAAGACTGAATGTGAAGATGAACTACATTGACATATAAAATGTGCTAAGAGCCCTGACCGGTTTGGCTGAGTGGATAGAGCATCCACCTGCGGACTCAACGGTCCCGGGTTCGATTCCAGTCAAGGGCATGTACCTTGGTTGCGGGCACATCCCCAGTGGGGAGTGTGCAGGAAGCAGCTGATCGATGTTTCTTTCTCATTGATGTTTCTAACTCTCTATCCCTCTCCCTTCCTCTCTGTAAAAAAATCAATAAAATATATTTTAAATGTGCCAAGAACAAGAGCTCACACATGATCAATGTTAGGTGTGTATTTGCAATTACTACAAACTTTTTAATCTCATGAGAATTACTGTTATTATTTGACCATTTTTCATTGTTGTTGTTTGACCATTTCAATTTTAATACATTAGAACTTAATGGATCCTCTTTATTATATCAAAACCTGAGGCTCTCTACTCACCATGGTCATTGCTGTGCGAGGATGAAGTGTGTCACAATCCACACCTTCCACTGTGAGGTTATATTGCTTCACAGTCTCATAGTCTGGCTGTGTGGTGAGCTCAATCATTCCAGAGACAGGATGAATCCAAAATCTTTGTATAGCTTGAATGTCTCCACTAGCTATTTTGTACATAACACAGTTTGGTGGGTAGTCTTCATCAATGGCGGTCACTCTTCCAACTTTGTAGAAAGCTGCCAATAACAGTTATTAAGGTTCATTTTTGTCATGCAGATACACAAGTTTAAAAAACTGGACAAGTCTTTGTCTTCCAAATAGTACCATGGTTTCTCAAAGGGCCAATCTGAATGCCTTTGGACAATAAAATGTGCTTGAAAAGCCCAACTCTACATGATGGAAGTGGCATGAGTCAAATAATGAGTTAACAAGAACTTCATAGTATCAATAATTACTTACATGTATTGCATGTTTATTACCTACCAGACTTATACTAAGACTAGAGGCCCGGTGCATGAATTTGTGCACAGGTGGGGAAACCAGCAGTACGACACTGCCTGCCGCTCCTGCCTGCCGTTCCCGCTCATCCTGACCCCATGGCTCATGCCCAGTCAGTTGCTACAGGGAGAGGCTCATTGCACTGCAGCAGCACTTGCCAGCTGTGAGTCCTGCATCTGGCACTCGTCCCAAGAGGGTCGGGGGGGCCGGGATGCAATTGGCCCTCTAGGCAGGCGATGGGAAGCCCTTGCCAACCTGGGATCTGGATCCGTCCTACATATTTGTGCTGGCTGTCGGGAGCCACCTGGCAGCCACTTTTATATTGTTTCTTCCTTGTGGAGCATCTCGGGAGGGGAAGCAGCCACAGTGCCTGACACCAACTTCCAGGAGGCTAGGCCTGGCCCATTCTCTGGAGATTAGACCTACAGGACTACTGAGGGAGGGAGTGGCTGGTACCCAGCTGGTGGCCACTGGGATGGGTTGGTCAACTGAGTAGCACTCCGGCTGTGGGAGCTCCTGCATTGAGTGTCTTTCCCCTGGTGGTCAGTGCATGTCATATTGACCAGTCGTTTGGTCGTTTGGTCTCTTGGGTTTTTATATATATATATAGACTAAAGGCTGTGCACAAATTTGTGCATGGATGGGGTCCTGCTGGCCCAGCCTCAATTGGGGTGTATCAGGACTGGATCTGACAGGAGGAAGAGATGGTGGGAGATTGGCCAGCCCACCCCTAATCGGGCTTGATCAGGGCTGGGCGGGCTGGGGAGAGGGGCCTTGGGCAATTGCCAGCGCGTTCTGCTCCTGATTGAGGTGGGGGGAGCCAATCAGATCAGCGGCTAAGGGAAGGACTCTGGGAGGTTGGCTAGTCAGCCCCACCCCAGCTTGGTGTGTGTGGGGGTCAATCAGGGATGGAGCTGATTGGGGAAAGGGGCTACAGGAAGTTGGCTGGCCAGTCCTACCCCTGATTGGTGTGTGTGTTGTAGGGGGCAATCAGGGTTAGAGATGGCCAGGGAAAGGGGCCATGGGAGGTTGACCAGCTGGCATACCCCCGATCATCCCCTTCACTGGCCACAGTGGGCATCATAGCCACTGGTTGTTCCAGTCGATATGGTGTTATGGTTGCTGACTTTTTATATATATAGATTAGCGTCAGTTAATGGTTCACAGTACAAACTCTGGAACCAGACTGTCTAGATTCCAAGTCTCAGCTCTGACACTTGTTGGATGTAATTCATTAAAAAATTCTATAATCTCTCATATCTTTTTTATCTGAAAACAAGGAATAATAACAGTGGCTATCATATAGAGTGTTGTGAGGATCAAATAAGTTAAAATATATAGAGCATTTAGAATAGTGCCTGGTCTATAGTAAATGCTATATCAGAATTATTTACACACATTATTTCATTGAATCTTCTCAACAGCCTTATGATATATGGACTATTACTGTCTCCAGTGGTCTTAAGTAATTTGCCCAAGATCACACATCTAGGAATGTTAGAGTCTGGATTCAAACCAGTATCTGCTGCCCTGGCCAGTGTTGCTCAGTGGTAGAGTGTCAGCTCGAGCACCAAAGGGTTGCAGCTTCCATTCCTGGTCAAGGGCATGTACCTTGGTTACAGGTCAATCACAGGCCTAGGTCAGGGTGCCTGTAGTCTCTCTCTCCCTTCCATCCCTCTCTTCTACTCTCTCTAAAAATCAATGTAGCCCTAGATAGTTTGGCTCAGTGATAGAGCATCAGCCTGCAGACCAAAGGGTCCCAGGTTTGATTCCGGTCAAGAGCACATGCCCAGGTTATAGGCTTGATTCCCCAGGGCGGGGGGGGCGGGGGGCAGTGCAGGAGGCAGCCAATCAATGATTCTCTCTCATCATTGATGTCTATATATGTCTCTCCTTCTCCCTTTCTCTCTGCAATCAATAAAAATATATTAAAAGAAAATTTTTTTTAAATAAAATAAAAATTACTGTAAAAAGTATCCTCGGGCAAGGATTAATAACAACAATAAAATCTGTATCTGCTGAATCTATAGCTCACATTTTAATATTCACTTCACTATGATTTCAGTGTGTAGTTCTCCACATAATCTTTTAGAAAAAAGATGCTGTGCTAGATTGATTGAATTAATAGACCCATAGTCTTTATCCTTCCTACCACTATGCTCTTTGTCCTCCCACATGATGTGTTTTGACCAATGAGATATTAGCAAACCTGACAAGCAGAGGCCTGAGAAGCACTCATGTGTTAGGCTTGGCTTGCTTCTGCCGCTCTGCCTCTGCCTGAGAACATTCTCAGATGAGCCTATTGGAGAAGAGAGGAACCAAGTGATCAGTCACCCCAGCTGAAGCCGGGCTAGATGAGCAAGAAGCCAGCCAATTTCCATAATTTTGAACAATCAGAGTCAAAACTAGACTCAGTTCAGTCAATTCTCAGACTCACAGGCTAAATAAATATTTGTTTCTGTATGACTCTAATTGGGGCAGTAATGGGGGGTGGTTACACAGCATACTTTTAGTAATAGATAACAGATTTAACAGACTTGCCCCTCAGTCATTTTCTGGCTGGATTATAAGCTCCAGGGCGGATACCAGACCTCCTCCACATAGTGAACACCACCACACATGACTCGTCTCAGCAACATGTGCATAGGACATTGTAGTTGCTGATCATCAAGACCAGAGAATTACTATGAAGGAACTATTATGGGACACCACCACCTGCAACCTCACAGGATTTCTTTCACAGTTTGCTTCTTTCTTTGATTAAGGTTCATCAGTCTCTGATAATTTTATTCAGCAGGCAATGAACACAACTCAGAATACTAGGAACAGAGAAAACACACTTTTGGAAAAAAATAATATTTCATTATGGCAAACCCAGAGTATAAAGAGTCCAACCTAGAAAAAAATGTTACAACTGATCAACAACCACTTAAAATAGATTAAGGGTAAAATTGCCATCTCTATCCTACAGTTCTAGGCAAAGTTGGCATAATTTTTGCATTTAACACCTGGTTAAGCATAATGGAAAGACTATCCTTCTGTATATATAAAATTAACCCTCCAATAAAATTAAAAGCCATCTTGAGCATCTTTAGCTAAAGTTTGAAATAGAGCAATTATGAAACTCTGCAACTCGGCCAGACATCCTCTCAAAAACCCTTGGAAATGAAATATGTTTTCCCTTGTGACCTGCCACCCACTGTGATTCGATTTTCATGTATTTTCTTCTAAATCGTTTCTGTTAAAAGAATTTTTTTTGCCTATGCCTACCTCCCTCCAGAAGCCATTTGTCAATGAGAGATTTAGTTGCTCATCATATACCATCAGATTTTATTTTAAGTTAAAATTACAGATTCCTATAATTTTGTTAGAATAACAAGAAACCTCATGTGGTGCTCAACAGCATGAAACAGCTAACCAACAGCATGAAAAAATTTCCAAGTTAATGGATTGTCTAATGTCTTCCTTGTCTACAGACTAAAGGTTGGATATTCTGAGGAGAGTTTGTTTTCAGAGTAGTTTTAACTTTTTAACTTCCTCATTTAAAATGAACCATCACTGAGTTGTGAAGATTTAGTCTCCTCTGGTAGGTGTCACGTCAGAACACCAAGCCTCCCTTAATTTCATTCATCTTTTGTCCTCTGGTAGGGAAGCTCAAGGAATGTTTTGTGTGTTCTTTTAATGGCAAGAAAAAAATTCTGGCACAGAATTGTAGGCACTAAAATGTTAGTGGTTATTATTATTATTATTGGCAATACCATCGTGGCTTTTGTCAGTATATACCATATATTTTACATGCATATAATTACCAGTTAATCTTCATCTCAACTATGACACTGTTATTGTAATCTCTATTTCCCAGATGAGAACTTAACAGCACATGGAGGTTATATGACCTGTCTAAAGTTATTTGACTAACAGTGGCAGAGACAGAATTTGAATGCAGTTCTATTTGATTCCAACTCTCATGGTTTTTCTGCCACATCATGCTGCTCCCTATAAAGACATAGAAGTCCTCTCTCTGTTACAGCAGGACATTAACTAGCCTTTTGGAGAATAGGACACACACATACAACAAGATCCCCTTATCTTTTCATATGAATTCTCTGAACTTGTTTTCAAACTACTGGTAACCCCAATCATCAAAATTCATCCAAGAATAGCAGCTAGGAATACAAAACAGAGAACTGGACCAAGAATTTGGAAGTCTGTATTACCCATCGTCTCTGCCATTCACCAGCTGTGTGGCCCAATTCTCTGTCCAGCCCCCATCTAATCTAATAAAAGAGTAATATGCAAATTGGACCTCACTCTGTTACACTCACAAGCCATGCCCACAAGCCAATCAGGAGCAAGTATGCAAATTAACTCAACTAAGATGGCAGCAGCCATGGAGCTGGAGTTGCCCCAGGCAATGGAGGAAACCAGGACCCTGCAGGCCCTGAGCTCTACTCAAGGCTACAAAGTTTCAATTATAGAAGTTAAATAAATCCCACATACCTGTTTCCAGCCAGGCACCCCAGTAGGGACCCAAACCCTGAAGGGGCTGTGAGCAGCCTGAAATGACCATCAGCCCCTCACCCAAGCTGGCCAGGCACATCCTCAGGTGGACATCCCCCGAGGGGTCCCAGACTGTGAGAGGGCACAGGCTGGACTGAGGAACACACCCCTGAGTACACAAATTTTTGTGCACCAGGCCTCTAGTAGTAAAATAAAAAGGTTGAATCTTTGCAGTCCTTCCAAATTGACAGTGCTGTAATTGAAAATTCTAAATCCTTCCCATAAGCCGTCAAGAAGGTATTAAATTATGCTTAAGAAAAGCTAGCCGTGTTCAATACATTTATAGAGTCCTACCTTGAAAACATAAAATTATATTTCAGGACAGCTTCAGATAGTTGGGGAAAAAATTGACATAAAACACTTGGTTCCTAAAACATGCTATCTTTTAAAAATGCCAGTCTCCAAAGGCAAAACTATAAATGACGAAAAGATCTGGGGCTTCCAGAGGGTGAAGAGGAGAGAAGGGCGAATAGGCAAAGCTTTTTAGGGCAGTGAAACTATTCTGCATGATTCCATATGGCAGATGTGTGTTATTATACATGTGTCCAAACCCATAAAATGTACAACTCGAAGAGCGAATCTAACGTAAACTGTGAATGTTGGGTGACAGTGACGTGTCCATGTAAGTTCGCTAGTAACAGTTGTGCCCTCTGGTGGGGGATGTTGATAATGGAGGAAGCTAAGTGTATGTGGGGGCCCCGCAGGTATGGACACCTCTCTCTCTCAATTTTTCTGTAAAACTCCACCCCAAAAATAGTCTATTTAAAAATGCCAAAATATATACGTAAATAAGATAAAAGTAAAAATGCCAGTCTCTATTTTAAAATCCAGACTGGTGGTTGTGAACGTTGGAGGGTCATGGAAACCCTTCGATGATCTGATGAAAGCTGTAGGTCTTTTTCTTGAGGGACCCTGGAAGCCTGCTCCGTATTTACAATTTATCAGTTAGGTGATCATTAGAAAGTTGTGAACTATTTAACTTCTGTATAAAGACTCACCATAAAGCCCCTCTAATAAAACTCCCTAGAGCTAGAAGACTACCAAAGGTGGGAGAATTCAAAGGGAGGAAATAAATTAAGGTAACAAGACTCTATCAACAAAAGAAATGACAATAAAACTCTATGGAGGAGCAGCAGGATCCTGTCTACAGTAATTCAGTTTATATGCAATTGTTCTAGAACTGTCTGGTCATAAACTGTAAGATTCAACTGTGTTATGTTCCAGAACGAAGACCATACGTGTGCATTCATTTTACAGAGAGTTTTAAGGGTTTGTTCAAAACTGCCTGGTAAGGCCAACAAAGAAGTAAAATCCAAATATGTGGGCTTTCTAGGTCTAGTGTGTCCTCAGAACAACTGTGTAATCATTATACTGTTTGCAAGGAAACAAGCTGGTTCAAAGGAGTGGGACTACCTGTGATGTGCTGGCAAATGATTAACAATCAGCTCTCTGAGGGGGAAAAAAAAGAATGTGTGTGTGTGTGTGAATATATGTCCACATAAATATATTAGCTTATTATAAACTTTACTGATATAAAAATATATAGTATAAAGTTCACAAAGAATAATAAAATGCACAATACTCTTTATTGTGAATTCCCATATAGACAATTGATTCTCTCAGAATGTTTTTATTGAATTTGCTTAACTCCCTTGTCCATACAAATACTATAATTGCAATTGGCAACTGATGGTAATTCCAACATGAATGTTAATTAATGTTTTCTATGTGTTAAAGAATAAGGTTAAGACTTCTGGTCAAGATGGCTGCGTAGGAAAATCCAGTACTCTTAGCTTCCCCAAACCATATCAAATTTATAACTAAACTACAATCCAATCATCATTCAGAACTGCCTGAAATATAGCTGAATGGAAGTCTTGCAACTAGGGATTTAATGCAGAAGCCAGCAAGTTTTACCAAACATTCAAAGACCTAACTCTTATCCTCCTCAAACTATTCCAAATCATTCGAGAGGAGAGAAGACTTCCCTTTATGAGGCCCACATTACCTGAATTTCAAAACCAGATAAAGGCACTACAAAGAAAGAAAATTACTGGCCAATATCCCTGATGAATATGGATTCTAAAAATCTCAACAAAATATTACCAAACCAGATCCAGCAATACATGAAAGCGATCATACAACATGACCAAGTAGGATTTATTATGGGGATGTAAGGCTGGCACAATATTCACAAATCAATAAACATGATGTATCACATAAATAATACGAAGAATAAAAATTACACGATCAAAAAAAATCACACAATCATATTAATAGACACAGGAAAAGCATTTGACAAAATCCAGCACCCACTCATCATAAAGACTCTCAGCAAAGTGGGAATAGAGGAATCATACCTCAACATAATAAAGGCCATATATATGACAAACCTATAACCAACAACATACTTAATGCGCAAAAACTAAAACCATTTTCCCTAAGAACAGGAATGTCCTTTTTCACCACTCTTATTCAACATCGTACTGCAAGTCCTAGCCACAGTGATCAGACAAGAAAAAAACACAAAAGGCATCCAAATTGCAAAGGAAGAAGTAAAACTGGACAGGTACATGCAAGAAAATGAAACTAGACCATCAACTTACACCACACATAAGAATAAATTTAAAATGGATAAAGCCCTTAAATGTAAGTTGCAAAACCATAAAAATCCTAGAGGAAAACATAGGCAGTAAAGTCGCAGACATTTCTCATAGCAATATGTTTATGGGTACATCTCCTAGGGGAAGACAAACAAAGGAAAAATGAACAAATGGGACTACATCAAAATAAAGCTGCACAGCAAAAGAAACCATCAACAAAATGAAAAGGGAGCCCATAGTATGGGAGGACATATTTGCAAGTGATAACACCTGATAATGGGGTTAATTTCCAAAATATATAAAGAACTCATACAACTTAACACCAAGAAGACAAACAATCCAAATAAAAAATGGGCAAGGGACCTGAGTAGACAGTTCTTCAAAGAGGACATACAGATGGCCAAAAGCCATATGAAAAAATGCAACATAGAAAGTATAGTCAATAATATTTTAATAACTATGTATGGTGTGAGATGGGCACAAGATATATTAGGATGATCATTTAGTAAGTTATATAATGTCTAATCACTGGGGTATATACTTGAAACTAATATAATATTTTATGTCAACTGTAATTATAAAATGAAACATGGTTTAAAATTTTAAAATGGCACAGAATATTATTTTTTTAATGAATAAGATGAAAGTGAAACAATATCAGAGCTTTTATTGGTGTATCAATGATGCAAATGACTTCTTTGCTGAATTGATAATAGTTTTTGATTGTCAGAAGAATATTGCCTCAATTTTTGTAATAATAAAAAATAATGAATTAAGCCCTGCTACACAGTATTTGCCTATTCCCATGGTGTAAATATCCCCACCATTGCCAATTTTTAGCTATCAACATAATAATAAGCTGGGAAGAGAGATTCAGTAGCAAACAACTACATATACAGAATTTCACCATCCACGTCAAGTAGATGTAAGTAACCTAACGGGTATAGATAATGGTAAAATGTGGTAACATAATTAAGAAGTGCTGAGTGTTACCAATCAGAAAGGATATATGCACCCCTATGTTCATAGCAGCGCAATTCACCATGCTAAGATTTGGAAACATCCTAAGTGCCCATCAGCAGATGAATGGATTAAAAAACTGTGGTACATCTACACAATGAAATACTATGCTTCTGTAAAAAAGAAGGAATTCTTACCATTTGCAACAGCATGGATGGAAATGGAGAGCATTATGCTAAGTGAAATAAGCCAGTCAGAGAAGGCTAAATACCACATGACCTCACTCATTTATGGAATATAATGAACAACATAAACTGATGAACAAAAACAGATCCAGAGACAGAGAAGCATTGATCAGACCATCAAACCTCAGAGGGAAGGTAGGGGAGGGTGGAGGGGAAGGGAGAGATCAACCAAAGGACTTGTATGCATGCATATAAGCATAATCAATGGACACAGACAACAGGGGGGTGAAGGCATGAGTGAGGGGGGTAGAAGGGGCAATGGGGGGTTAAGGACACATATGTAATACTGTAACCAATAAAGAAATTTTTTTAAAGTGCTGAGTTTTTTGAATACTTACTAATTTTGTTCTTAATATAATTTATGTAATGAAGCTTGTATAATTTAATTTTATAACCGATAATAATCAGGTTACAAAATTCCTAAAAATTTAATAATTGGCTCTTGTGAGCAACTATGATTTGACTTCAGCACACAACTGGTTTCATTTATCCCTTGAAGTATTCAAGCTAAGCCTGGGGAACCACCATCCAGAGGTGCTGAGGCAGGGATATGCTCCTCACTTGGATGACAAAAAACACAAACATTATCTCTGCTGTCCCTTCAAAATCTAATGCTAATATATATGTGTCCTAATTCACTTCTAAGTCCTGGCTTAGAAAGGCTCTTGACTCTGGACCTGATGTCTACAAGATATAAATTGCATGGACAGTGGCCACACTGTCCCTACGATCTTTACATTGGACCCGATCCAGAGGCATGGAAGAAGAGAAATGGAATAAAATTATGATGATGTCTATTTGTCCATTACAAGAAAATCTGAGATCTGACATCAAATTGCAAAGGAGCCTTCGAGCAACCATCAGGATGCTACCCTGAGGTCACTGCCATCCTCTGAAGGCCTGGAACCCCTTAAAACTCCCTCCGCTTATGCCTTGTCATCTTTCCTTTGGTCTCCCATTTGGGATCAGGTAGGAGTTTCCTTGTGCTTCAACATCGTGCAAGGGGCATCTCTTACCTCCTGATGTTTCTGGAACAGAGAACGAATAGTGCGCAGCTTTGAACACAGGGCTGAAATCATTGGTTGGAGTAATCTGTACGATGATGGTCACAGTCACTGTAAAATTGAACAGTGAATAAATGCTTTGTTGTATTGGCAGCTTTAGTCACAAACAAGCTAAGTGTGCCCCCCAAAACAGGCTTGCTGGAAGATTTTAAACTATGATGAGATTCTCTCTCATCCCAAATAATCCCTGTTCCCATGCTCTGCATTCTCAGGGAACATAAATGAATTCTAGCAAAGCAATTAGTCAAAGATATACATTGTCTGCATGCCATAGCCTATTTTATACAACAGTGAATATGTATGTGTGTATCATATATAGCAAATATAAGTGTATAGTTATATATTTTACAAAAGGGAGTTTATTGTATTTTTCATGAGTACAATCTCTTCCATTACAGATTTTCTTGGGGTGTCATTCTCAACCCAACATATGACATACTACTTTCTGCTTTTACTGTATATCCTAGGAAGTGGCATGGAAAGAGACGTGGAAAAGCCATGTTCAAGGACTGGCTTTGACATATGCTCTATGGCCTTGAACTAGCTTAACTTCTCAGAGACCCAGTTTCTTCATCAATAAGAAGGGAATAATATCAGTTTCGATCTCCCACTTCATAGTGTGTGAGGAAAAAATGTGATCACGCCCAAAAAAGTTTTCTTACACTATAGGAAATTAAGTAAAAAGTTGTTAATGTATTTTACTCATCTCACCCACATGTTTGTATACAGTATGTCATAAGAAGATACTCTATTATTTATTTCAGACCAACAAGCTCAAACTAATGTATCTGAAAGTTGTTGAAAAGAATGAATTTGATGGTCAAACATAAAGCAAGCAAATTGCAAAGAAGCTTTTTCTAATAATAATAAAATAATAATTAACATTTACTATGCAAAGCATTAGTACTGGTTTTGTCCCCATTTCACAGATGAAGAAACTGAGGTTCTCAGAGTTAAGGGTTTTTCTAAGTCACACAGCTAGTAAGTTGTGGAATGGATATGGGACTTAGTTGTGTCTGCCAACATCTCCCAAAATATCTCCTCTGAAATGCTCAATATGTCAAATGCAAAATGCTGAGTTAAACAATGATTTGAAAGTTTCTTTATGGCAAGACCTCATGAATTTCTGATATGTCATTCTGTGTTTTGAATGTCTAGGTATGCATTGCTCGCCACAGTTATCTGACCACAACATTTTTTGTTAGCGGATTCTCTTGTAGAAATCATGTTCTGAAGAACACTTGTATATTGTATCCTCTGAAAATCTATGCCACCTGTAAAATGAGAACATTTAATCTGGGATCTACAGAACCTCACTTACAAGAATCCGTGGCATTCTGTATAGTAGTTGTATTTTTTTAGGAACAGAGTGAACAGTTTTCATCAGCATCTGATATGTATCCTTGACCACCGAGAACGGTTAGGAAGCGCTGTTCCACACACACAGGTGAGTGATGTAAAAGCCTCGGTGTTTCCTTCAATAAATCCCAGTCAGGTGCCATGAGAGCAGGTGTTGTTACCAGCTTTGCTGCATTATGATTTTTGTTGCATACATAGTCTCAAAATTCTGCTAATTACCTGGCCTATAAAAATAGAGAGTGCCATGTGTACAGTCTTCAAGCACCCTTTATGAGCAGTTGTTGTGATTAGGTTGGTGTGTGGGGATCACTGAGGATGTGGATTTATTACTGTGAGATTTTTTTGCTCTCCTTATTGGAGAAAGGCTCAAATATGGTGAGAACAGATTCTTTAATGGATTAGTTAGGCCAGCAGGATGAGTAGCTGCAAGAAAAAAGCATTCTCCCTCAAAGATCAGCTGAGCTAAGCAACAGGCTTTTGCATGAAACAGTAAGACTCCCCCAATGGGAGCAGAGAAAACACAAAAGGAACACTTCTGGGCACACTGTCATGATGTGTCCCTGTCCCCTACACATTCCTTCTCAACATAATTGGGTCACTTAAGCGTACAAATCACATTTAAAACTTAAATTTCAACTTAAACTCTTACATCTGTGAGTCAGGTGGGATCTAAAGAATTTGAAAACTGTTGCTTAAAGTTCAGCATTCAGGTCTTTTAGCTGCAAACCTGTACAACACATACTACCTTTTTACCCTCCTCTGTCCATGCAAAAAGCATTTTCCCACTGCTTCCAGGTGTAAGCTCGGAGTTCTTCTGAACTCAATGATCCAGGCAAACACCACCAATGGGTCAGAATTGGCAGAGGTCAAACCCAAATGTCACTCCTAGGTTCTCCCTTACCAGGCATTGACATTTTACTGCTAAGCCTATGTCTGCATCTGCACAACCATCTTCCTGAATGTTTTGATGCCAATTGCTTTTTAGATTGCTTATTACCATAAGTTCCAGTTACATAACAGATACTTGGCATGAATAATAGATGTATCTAGAAACTCTTGTGAATCCCTATTTTCACAAATACTTCTATAGCAACAAATTCACTCTTAAAGTGTGGGAGCATGCAGTTGAATGTGTAAATGACCCCTTGGGGCACTCGGTGTGCGTTCTCACTTGTACAACAATAAGCAGAGAGAAGCGGGTGTCAAGTGGTTGGCTAAGCTTACTCATAGCTAAGCACCCTGCTCTGATCCACAGCACACAATCATATCTGTGCCTCAGGGTGTTTTACAGCTACCAAAACATGATTGTTAAATCCACACGTGTCAAGGGACTATGACCATGCATTCTGAGTAGATTTAATCTCAATACACCAACCACCCATTCTAGCTCAGGTTAGCCCCAAATGGTGCAGCAGTGATGAGAAGAACAAATGGCAGAGAAGAGATTAACCAAAGAATTTATATGCATATATGCATAACCCATGGACACAGACAATAGTGTGATGAAGGCCTGGGGTGGGGGGCGGGGGCAGGCTAGAAAGGGTCAATGGGGGGGAAAAGAAACATATGTAATACTTTCAACAACAGAGATAATTTTTTAAGTGAGGAGTCTAAAGTAAGTGCTTTACTTAATACTCCCTTGACAAGTTTATGAAGCTTACCAGTGTGGGAGGGATGTGGGTCATCAAATACTGAAATTGTCATTTCATAGGTGTGTCCAGCAGCAATCATCTCTGGGTCTTCATAATCCATTTCTTTGGCAACCTTTTAGAAAAAATATATTTCAGGAGAAGAACGTGACTTTTTTAATGTACATGTTTTAAGTAGTAAATCATTCTGGAAAAGGCAAGGGTATGGCCATTGTGATTCAATAAAGATGGCGTCAGAATACGCTAGACTGGTCAGTGTGGCACACTAAGGGACGCATCTTGGTGGGGAAAAGGAACACCTTTGATCTCCTTCCAGAGCACCTTATGTTTGGACAAAGCATCCCGTCATAATAGGAGAAAATATGGGTCACATCTGCCTTGAGTAAAATAATTAAAAAGAGAAAATACTTTGAAAGTACTTTGTAACTGATAAGGCACTCTAATAAATGTATGTTGTCCCTATTATGACAAGTTACCATTTTTTTAAATCCTCACCCATGGATATGTTTTTATTTTTTAATGGATTTTAGACAGAGAGGAGGGGCAGAGAGAGAAATATCAGTGTGAGAGAGAAACATTGGTGGGTTGCCTCCTGTACATGCTCCAAAAGGGGATCAAACCCACAACCTAGGGATGTGTCCTGTGTGGAAATGGAACTGACAACCTTTTGATGCACAGTACAATGCTCCAAACCACCTGGCCAGGGCTACTCGCCATTTTTTAAATCTTTATTGAGTACGAATTAAGTTCCAGGGAGAATCAAAGGTGTTAGGGATATAACAATAAACAATATGATCCCAGAGCAGAGACCTGATGATAACCCTAATATAATAACGGCATTGACACACAGCTCAGTTGGAATGGGTCAATATAACACCAAGTACCCAAGTGTTTGGTAAAAACTACATCTTTAAAATTTTAGAATCTGGTTCATACATTTACTCGTTTATTCGTTTATTCAAGTATAATGAATACCTAGTATGCACCTAGCACTATAGGAGGTGTTAATACACAAAAACTGGACCACTCAGAAAATAGACCAACAATTAAATAAGCAGTTATAACAGAATATAATAAATGTTTTTTAACATAATAGTTTATTGATTTTTGAAGAGAGAGGGAGACATCAATGTGAGAGCACAACATCAACGGCTGCCTTCTGCACACCCCCTATCGGGATGGAGTCCAGAACCTGCACATGTGCCTTGACCAGGAATCAAACAGAGACCTCCTGGTGGGATGATGCCCAACCAATTGAACCACACTGGCCAGGCCAGAATCTCATAAATGTTCGACAGGAGAAGTAGAGCTTATAATGTGAGCTCATTTCCAGGAGAACTAAGCTAGTCATGGTAGTAAAAGAAAGGTTATAGTAAGGTGACCAGACGTCCCACTTTTGGCGGGACAGTCCCAATTTTTAACAGTTTGTCCCGCGTTTTAAAAAAGTCTCAATTACTCTTTGTAATGTTTTAAGTAATAATAATAAAAAAATAACCACCACCACCACCACCCCGCGCCCCCCCCCTCCCGGTCTGAAAATCAATGGAAACGTATCTTTGGATGTGGATTAGCAACAACAACAAAAAAGCTTATTGAAATAAATGGCATTCAAGATCTAACGGATAAATATGAAAATGTAGAATTAATTAAAGGTAGGTGATAGGTGGAAGGAGTTTTTCATAAATAGAGCAGGCATTATGTGATGGCCCAAATGTTAGTTAGCGTCATGCTTACAAAACTTGCATCTTTTCCAAGCTCCGTTTTTTTTAAATGACAGTTTGGCATTGCATTTCAAAATGAACATCACCCCAGAAAACCTCTTGGCTCAGTACCTAAGCTTCCAAAATTCACAATATAAACAAAACTCAACTTGTAACTTGTGGTGTTGGTCAAGAAAATTTAGGGTTAGGACCAAAGCAAAGGAGAGGTGGTTGGGGGCTTTCTCGGCCATGTCTTCGGCTGAAGGGAAGTGTTCGATGATGCTTGGGTGAAAGAACGATTATACCAACCCAACAGGGATTGGCACAAAAGGAGAGCTGGCAGTGAGAGAAGAAAGGACTTGCCCATAGGCCGTCCAGCAAGACAGTTCCTCTTGCTGATTCTACCAGCACCCAGCTATGGCCATGAGATGCGTCGCCCTCCTTGGGAAAACTCCCGGCAGATACAGCAGCTGGGGCTCACCTGGACCCAGTTTCCAGCCTGCGGCGCTTGCCTGAAGAGCTGGCCAGGACCCACTGGCCCTGAGCTTGGAGCATAATGTATCACATCAGGAGGCTCGTCAAGGTCATGACACAAGAGCTTTGAAACTACCGTATTATTTGCAATCACCTCTCTGCCCGTGTACCTGTTTTTTAAGAAGAAAGGTCGATTTAGATGGATAGTCTTTTAAAATGTAATACTTTTCACATAAACAACCACTAGTCTGATCAGGGCCTGTGTGTGATGCTCTGCTTATTCCGAGTCCAGGTTTGGAGCATCATCTGGGAAACCCTTTCCCAACAGGTGAGACTCTCCTCATGTTCTGGGAGTATTCCTTCTCCGCGCCCAGCCAGGTACTTGTTTAGAAGCCATCAAGGACGTCTCGTCAATGGAGATGGTGGTGTAGGAACTGGAGAAGTGGAAATGTTCCCATCTGCAGCGTCTGTATAGCAGGGCCAGAGGTACAGTCCTCACCCTATGGCCGCAGTGGGTTACCTCCATCTCTCGGTGTTCATCCCTGTCTCCCCTGCAATCTCTCTGCCCCAGTGCTCACTCGGAAGCCCTCTAAGTCTAAATTCCACCAATTCTTCAAAGACTAGCATAGATCTTGCTCCTGTGGGAAGCTTCCCTGGATACTCCATTCGCATATGTTCTTCCTCTTAACAATTAAAGCAAAACACACATAATTTAAAACTATCTTGTACTTTTTACTGTTGTCTTAAATGTAGTCATCTTATCACCCTGACAAGATACATCCTTCTAATAGCAAATGGGCATAGCAAAAACTTATCCTGTCACCTCCAGGGACTAGAGCCCTGGGTGCAGCGTGTGGTGAGTATTTGATTAATTAACTATGGTCTTCCTGGTGAAAGGAAAAGGAAAAAGAGGAAGAGATAAACTAGGATAACTTTCACTGAGTACATGCCAGCCCTATACTGAACGAACTGCAAGTCTTGTTGTATATCAATGCTATGAGGTCGGTGTGATTATCATCTCCGTTTAAAGGTGAAGTAATGGGGACCCAAATGAGACCACATGGGTGTAATTATCAGAAGCTAGATAATCAGGAATAAAGCCTGGGGAACACAGAGGCAGCTGTCCTGTGTAGCTGAGAGCTTAGGGTGGGGTGGGGGACATGGGATAGTGACAGGGATGTGGGTTTAGAGATTAAGTTTCAAGTAATAAAAACGGCTGAAAGGAATACAGCCCAGAATCCCCATCGAAATTCCAAAATCCAAAAGCTCTGAAACTCATGATTTTCTCACAATTTATCTGTCATCAAATTGTTAATATCCGAACATTACCTGAACTGTCAGATCTTTCTTTGCCCTACCTACTGTGAGTGTTCATATGTTTTACTACAGAGGTATTCATGGATTTGAATTTGGGACATTTGCATCATATATGGTATATACCATATTACCCTCCTAAAAAATTTTTTTAAATCTTTATCCTGAAATATATCCAGTGCCAAGGGTTTCAGAAAAGGGATGATGGAACTGTGGTAGACAGCATTTATGAAACTGACACACATACTCAGCACTGTGCTCAAATGTTTTGTAAATTATCCCATTTATTCTTCAAAACCAACCTATAGACCAAGTCCTATTGTTATCCCATTTTATAAAAAAAAAAGAAACTGAAGATTATGGGGCTTAAATAAATTACCCAAGATCACACAGCTAACAAGCGATGGAACCAGGATCTCAAGCCAGGTCTGTGACTCCAAAACGTACACTTTCTTTTGTTTTTTTTAATCTTTATTGTTGAAAGTATTACGTATGTCCCTTTTTCCCCCTGGTGTCCCACCCCTGCATCAAGCCCTCACCGCCCTATTGTCTGTGCCCGTGGGTTATGCACATATGCACACAAGTTCTTTGGTTGATCTCCTCCCACCCATCCCACCTTCCCTCTGAGATTCCAAAGTCTGTTCTATGCTTCTATGTCTATGGGTCTATTTTGTTCATCAGCTTATTTTGTTCATTAGATTCCACATATGAGTGAGATCGTGTGATACTTGTCTTTTTCTGACTGGCCGATTTTGCTTAACATAATACTCTTCCATAAAGTATGAATTACACCTGTTCAGGTCCCTCCATGCTGTCTCAAAGGGTAAGAGATTCTTCTTTTATACAGCTGCATAGTATGCCATGGGGTATGTGCATAGCTTTTTTATCCACTCATCTACTGATGGGCACTTGGGCCAAAACATATACTTTGAACAACTAACTGTCAGATCCAGCACAGCAGGCTGTTTAGCTTTCAACAGGTCATCTCTGAGGACCAGAATATGAGACTGAACAGGATCAATGTAATGATTAACTGACATTTAGTTGAGCCATAAGTACAGCAATGCCTCTGCTCTCCACTCAGTGTGAGTTCTCAACCCAGCCCACTCCTCTCAGCTCACCTAATCAGATACTGGTCACAGAAAGGGGGGTTGTCATTAATGCCGTGGACATAGACCGTCACTGGAAGTGCTGCACACAGCTGCTCCTGGTCGCAGGCCTTAATGGAGAAGGACTGGACGCGTGCAAACCCAGCCCTCTCCACATCCAGGCGTGCAGTGGTTACCACGGTTCCGTGCTCTGTAACAAAACAACACATCGTGCTGCAAACCGACGCCTGCTGTCCTGACTTCATTACATGGCAGTGAAAGAGATGAAGTATGAATTACACCTTGCTGAGTAGAATTAAGAAACTGATTGGAAATGTAGGCACGATGTGTAATTGTTTATGTACCGACATTAATCGTATTATGTTAGCTGGTAGCAAACACAAAATCATGTGAAATTGGGTTTTTATTTTTGGTTGTTTCATTTTGTGTAATTTTGCTTTACTTCGAAGGCCAGGAAAGACTTTCTAGAAGAGGGGACTTTTATTTAGGCCTTGAAGGACATGTAGGATGAGGAAATGGGGGTGAGAGGGAGGAGGTCATTTCCGCAGAGAGAACATCAGAAGTGAAAACAGCAACAAGATCATGACTCACTGTACTCCCTTCCACCCACCCACCCATTCATTCAACAAACATTCATGGAATGACAGCTGTGTGCGAGGAGCTGTGCTGAGTACTGCATACCACAATGAAGCCTTTATGGAATTTACAACCTAGGCTGGGAGACAAACCACTAAACAAGTGTAAAAAAAATCGATAGACATACTATCAAGGAAATAAAACTATAATGTGATATATTTAATGTCTAATGGTCAGATTCTGAAAGATGCAAAGACCAAGGTCTGGGGGCAGGCAGCCTGGTGCTTTGTCTGCAGTGTAATGGGCAATGGGGAGATGAGAAACACAAGACATTGCAGAGAGAGACAAGAGACAAGGATTTGGGGGACAAAGTGAAAGTCTGAATTACACTCCAAGTGCAAAGGAACTTGACAGGGGGGTTTACTGGAAGGAGGAGTGCAATCCAATTTGACTTTTCCCCTTACATTCATCCCACTTGATCTGCTGAGACTAATGGAGGGGTGAGTGCGAAAGCAGACGCCCAGCTAAGAGATTTGTGCAGCACTTCAGTTAAGAGGGGGTGGTAGCTGTGTTGATTGGGGCTTCCCCAGAAGCAGGATGGGAGAGGAGGATTTGAGTGCAATAGTTTATTTAGGGGGAGGGGTGATCCAGAGCAACATGACATGGGTGTGGCGAGACAGAGAGGGGAAGGCTGCCAATAAGAAATGCAAGTCACCACTGTGGACAACTAGAGCTTCATAGAACTGGGGAACTCTGGAAGCCATTGCAAAGCACACCCTCAAAACTGTCCCAGGCCAGGGACAAGGAGCCGGAGCCCTTGTATACCTTCAGTATTTGCCTGGGGGGTTATAGGGTGGGTGGTATTTTTCCAACACTTTGAACCTGCTATTTGCAGGGGAGGAGAGGGGCAGATGTCAGACCCCAAATAATCCCTCAAGCAAAGAAATGCAGATATTGGCAGTGGGAAGTCAGGAAACGGAAATGTTAAGGCCTGAGGGTGGGACACTGAGAGCATCTGGTACCATGCTCAAACCTGCACCTATGCTAAGGATGACCACCTCCTTCCTCTCTTCTCAGATATATATATACCAGAGCTCTTGACAGCTACCCAGCCTCAGCCACAGCTGATTGGCCGAGAAGTGAATGACTGACTCTAAAAAGTCCAATCCGATTCTCACAAAAATTTGGACCTGAAACAGAACAGAATAATATAGATCTGAGAAGATAAGCTGGAAGGTCATATAGAGCGCAGAGCCAAAGCAGTCACCGGTAGCAGCTATGGAGAGCCACATGTTAGGTCCTCTGTGGACAAAGAACCAGGCTTGCAGAGACTTATTCAACAGATATTTATCAGGCACCTACTATGTGCTTCTTCTAGGGGTCCTGCAAATGAAGACAATCTGATGCCCACCCTCCAAAACCTCGGTCTTAGAGAGGAGACACAAACAAATGATAACAATAGCACCTAAGAGAGATAATTTGCTGAAAATAATTCTTGACCTACCTTTGTCAATTGCAAAGTAAACGTTCCATGGATCTAGTTCAAAGGTTAATTCTCCCAAGGTATCTTCATCAGTTGCCTGGCACACTCCAATCGTTTTCCCAACTGGGATTTCCTCATCCAGTGTGATGTTGACTTCACCGTGCAGAGTTGACTTTATGGATGTAACACTCAAGACATCATTTTTAATACTGAATAAACTTGTTGGAAAAGAAAGTCTATTAGAGTGGTGCTTGCTTGGTGTGTATTCTTTCCTACCCCTTATGGTGGTGGAGAGGTCAGGGGCTAGAGGTAGTCATGATGACAGTGGAAACTGACAATGTTAATAGCTAACCCATTTATTCAGCACTTGCCATTGTTTAGACACAATGCTGAGTACTGTTTCCATTGTTTCCATTTACTCCTCACAGTCCCAGAAAGTAGATACCGGTCCCCCCCCCCCACACTCTACAGATTGGAAACTAAGCTTTTAAGAAAGGAAGTAACTTTCAGAAGTAAATGTCAAAGTGGCTGAGGTAGGATTTGACCCCAAGCCTGTCCGACTCTGGAGAATGTAGGCATGCTTAACCGCAGTGCTCTTAGCCCTCTGCAGTAAGAACCAATGCCTTAAACTCGCTGACCCCCACTGTGTTTTTATAAACACACTGGTGGTCATTTCAACCAGAACTTCCTTGAAGGTTGTGAGAAGTAATCCAGCCCATTAGACATTAAGAACACTAATAATACCTTAATATGTTGCAATTTCAACACATTTTATACTTTAAAACCACCTTCTTTGCCCTGCCTGGCCAGGTGGTTCCAGGGGTTGGAGTGTTGTTCTGTACACCAAAAGGCTGACGGTTCAATTCCAGGTCAGGGCACATACCTAGGTTGTGGGTTTAATCCTTGGTCAGGGAGGTTACAGGAGGCAAAAAAAATGATATATTTCACCTCTATCTCCCTCTCCCTCTCCCTCTCCCTCTCCCTCTCCCTCTCCCTCCCCCTCTCCCTCTCTTCCTCTTTTCCTTTCTCCCTACCTTCTATTTCTCTAGAATCAATGAAAACATCGTACAGTGATGATTTTTACAAAACAATTCTCAAATCACTGTTTTTTAGAAAGCCTTTTCTGTAGAATCTTAAGTGATTGTTTACAGCTTACGTGTTTATTTTCCTTCTCAGGAAAAAGAAAGACATTGCATACTAATGGAAATTCCATTAATGAATTTCAGAGACGACATTTTCCTATCCAGTTTTCAAGGTCAACTAAAAAACTTTTATTTTCTTACCTGCAGTTAAGAACTGGGTCTTTATTATTGACATTGATGAGGAAAATCTTTAGATTCTGGGCAGCGAACAGTCCTCCGGGATCAACCACTTTAATAGCTAGTGAGAAACTGCAAGTGTAGCCACAGGAAAGACAGTTAAGATTTTATAGTAACTAACAAGCTTTCACAGAAACAGAATCTCTGGGGTTTAACTGACCCGTTAAAACAATTGATTCATTTAGTTAAACTGTCAGTCAAACCAGTTATTTTAACAGTTGGAAATGACTGGCACTTGTTAGGATCCAGGTTAACTAAATCTGCTGAAAGAACAGGCAGGAACTTAGAAAGGTCTGTTAATCCCCATCAATAATTTCAAAAAGCACCATGGATTATTTAGCCTAGTAGAGCAAACAAAGCTGTGGCTATGGGCTCTTACCTTAAACACTGACCTCTCAATGCTGAAAACTGATGGCAAATGCAAAGGAGACGGTGGTAAGAGCATTCAACACAATGTAGTGACCATGGGGACACATTAGGAGGGTTAGGTGACAAAGAGGTTTTATTTTCACAGATACGTGTATGGGTTTGAGGCATGAGAGTGCATGAAATGGGGAAAAAATATGTCGCAATGGAAAGATGACTGTGTCCATAACTGTGATCCAGACAATAATCCCGATTGGCAGGGACTGTTTCGTAGCACTGACAGCCCCCTCGCATCCTGGGAAACGGCTCAGTCCCAGGCCAACCCGGACAGCTGCTCACACCCTTTCAGAAAAAAAAATTCTGTTCTACCTTGAAATATACTGATAATTGAGAGAAGAATTACTCTTTTCCTTCCATTTAGAGTAAAAATTAAACAAGTTCTCAATTTTCCTCCTGTTTTATAACTTTTTCCACCAGAAGATTGTTATTTTTGAGATAACTTCATAGAAATCATAAAGCCAATTCACTTTTTAGAATAAAGACATTGTCCTGGCCACGCAGCCCCCTTGGTTAGTGACGTCCTGATATGCCAAGGCTGTGGGTTTGGTCCCCGGTCAGGGCACATACAAGAATCAACCAATGAATGCATGCATAAGTGGAACAACAAATCTGTTGCAAAATAAATAAATGAAAGAATTTTAAAATAATTCTGGGACATCTCAACCGTAAGAATGGAAGGAATGAGGAGTGAGGTATGGCCAGGATGCACAGCCAGAGGCCTCGGATTACATTTGGTCTAGCTGGGTGCCAGGGAGGGGACTGCAAGGGAAGGAGGGAGGACTGGGCCCTTCTAACTCTCGCATCAGCACTTGAACAACCAATTTCACGGCCCTTAGGACTCCTCTGAAGGGAAGGAATTGATGAGAATCGAAGGGTGATTTTCAAAGCGTCCTTTCTTCCCACTCCAAGGCCAGCTCAGAGACGGACAAACTCGAGGAAATGACGGAATGGGCGTCTCTCTGGAGAACCTTAGTGAGAATCCATTGCAAAACTTTAGCCAAATAATAATTTTTTAAAGTTTTACAAACAGAGCTTCAGTTTTTGTGTCAGCTCTTCTGATTTCAAAGGTACAAAAAGGGAAAGTTCAACTTCACTTATCAAGAAAACAACGTTTAAAACTCTCATTATTGACCTTTATTCCCATTTGTTAACAAAGCTTAAGAGTTTGAAATAGCCTGGAATACGCATAAACGTTTTTTCATGAGGTATGCCAGGCCAAAATAAAAGGAAACTGTGATGGACGTTATCCATTATTCCCAGAGCTATGGAGACCAAATACACAGAGGAATACGGGGAAATGGATGGAGATTTTGAGGAATTTTCTGCCCTCAACATATATAAATACAATACAAATTTAGGGGGGCTCTCCTCCAGCAGACTTGATGCCGTCAGCAGGAGAAAACACAGCCCATTTTTGAACTCTCAACCTGTTTTACTAAAGATGCTAACACAGGATATAGACCACCCCCAGCTTTATAATCGGAAAGACTCTCCTTATGAGATTCAGGGGCAAGTGTGTTGTGAGGGCTTGCCGGTCCACTTGCTTTTCCGGTAAAGCACTTGGATGCAGAACATATGACTGAAAAGGGTGGTGATAAAAACCATTATAAAAATAGTCATAATATCTGCACACCAGTGGCTACCCATTTGGTAGATGTAGAGGGAAAAGGAGGAATTGTCAAGCAATTAACTTTTCAAAGCTGCTGGATTTAATTGTGAATGAATTAAATTGTGCCCCAGCTGTCCAGAGAGAATCCCCGACTTCCACCTCAGGTCGCAAACACCATCGCTGGAACACCCCCATGCTTGGCTCTGGGAAAACTGGATGAGCAGACAGGGGCCAAAACAGCCACATCCAGTACCTGAGCAGCACTTGTGCAGTTAGAGTTTGGGTAAGGTGGCCAGACGTCCTGCTTTTTAACAGTTTGTCCAACATCCCGCGGCATTTTAAAAAAGTCCTGATTACTCTTTGTAATATTTTAAGTAATAATTTAAAAAAAAAGAAAAAGAAAGACCCCCCTCCTTCCCCCCCCCCTCCCCCCCCCCGGTCAATGGTGTATGGCTTTAAATCTGGTCACCTTAACTTGGGTGATGATTTCATATTTAGGGCAATGCTAACAGCACCTTCATTTGGGAGCCCGTTAAGGCCAGATGGGGGAAACATCCTCGCAGACAGAAATATGAACCAGAGGGCAGATGTTTTGAGTTGAGTGAACAGCCAGTTGCAGTATTTACCTTCTAGCTTCCCTCTCAAAATCAAAAACCGCTGCTGTAGAAATTGTCCCAATGCTGTCGATTGTGAAGCCAGAGCTCTCCGGGGAAAGGAAGTACTGTTTATTGGAGAGTGGAAAGAAGGCAAGACATTACAGAGACATCAACAGAGTCCCCGGCTAGGACCAGGCCTGAACTGCCTGTGTGCTCTGGGCCCTCCCGCCTGCCCCATATATGATAGGAGCTCATTGCACACTTGCCAATAAGAATGATGATGAAATTATACTCCATCCAACTGCCTGCAGACCAGACAACCTGTCCTTAAAAATTACAAATAAATTTCCCTTGTCCCTTACATTCAGTATGTTACCTGAACATTTCTCACATATAACACTCCACTCAAAGCTAAAGTTAAATTCAAAGGAGTTACATTTAGAGAAACGAGCTGGCTGCATGATGAGAACTCAGAGATTATTTTTTGTTTGGTGCTTCAGAGGATACCCCCTTTTTAGGAGGAGGTGTTGAGGGACAGGGAGCTACAGAGGGGAAAACTAAAATTCAATCACTGTTGACCTCATTTTCTGAGGGATAAGTACTGGCAACACTTTCTCCAGTCATTTTTCTTAGCGTCTCATTGACCTCCTATATATTACCTTCCAGTTAGTCTGCTAAATGCGTCAAGTGCATTGTGTTTTAATTTCACAGGGACGGATGCTGTCGCTATTTCACAGACAGGGCACTGAGGCTTAGACGATGCAAGTGGCTTGCCCCGGTCTGAGAGCTGAGCTTTTAGTCCCTTTACATAATGCCTCTCCACTCACCACACTGCATCCCTAAGACAAACTTTTCGCCAAAGAGGGAAGGTGAGGTCAAGGTTTCTAGATTAGGTGAGAGTCAAATAATTAGAAGAGGACCGGCAAAAATCCATTAGAGGATTAATATCAGGAGTTAATTACACTGAGTGCTACTGACTTTGGAATTGTGTAGACCCAGAGATAATTTAATAGAGAAGATTAAACACAGAAGGTTTGCAAAGTAACCTAAAATTGTTTAGAGAAATTCGCGACCTTTTAATTTATCGATTTTCTGATGAATCATCATGTCCTGATTAATTCAAATTTGTACCATCATTTCTACACATATAAATAAGATGGAATTGATTTCTGCTTTTTTTTTTCTTCTTTAATTTTTTTAAAAATTGATTTCAGAAAGAGAGGAAGGGAGAGAGAGAAACTAATGAGTTGCCTCTGGTATACATCCCAACCAGGTATCAAACCGGTAACCTAGAGCCTGGCCAGTGTGCGCAATGGTTGAGCATCGACCCATGAACCAAGAGGTTGCTGGTTCGATTCCCTGTCAGGGCACATGGGTTATGGCTCTCTCCCAGGTGGGAGACTACAGGAGGCAGCTGATCAATGATGTTTCTATCTCTCTCTCTCTCTCCCTCTCCCTTTCTCTCTGAAATCAATAAAAATCTAATCTAATAAAAGAGTAATATGCAAATTAACCCTCACTCCGTTGCACCCACAAGCCATGTCCACAAACCACATACCCACCAGCCAATCAGGAGCAAATATGCAAATTAACTCAACTAAGATGGTGGGCGGCCATGGATCTGGAGTTGCCCTGGGCAATGAGCTCTACTTAAAGCTACAAAGTTTCAATTCTAGAAGATAAACAAACCCCAGATACCTGCCAGGCTGGGACCTTGAGTTGCCAGGAGCAACCCAGGCTTTGAGCAGGGGACCAAGGCAATAATGTTTCAATTATAGAAGTTGAATAAATCCCAGATACCTGCTTCCAGCCAGGCACCCCAGTAGGGACCCGAACCCTAAAGGGTCTATGGGCAGCCTGAAAGCAGCCATCAGCCCCTCACCCAGGCTGGCCAGGCACCCCAGTAGGGACCCGAACCCTAAAGGGTCTATGGGCAGCCTGAAAACAGCTATCAGCCCCTCACCCAGGCTGGCCAAGCATGCCAGCAGGTGGACATCTCCCGAGGGGTCCCAGACTGCGAGAGAGCACAGGCCAGGCTGAAGGACCCCCCCCCCAAAGTGCACAAATTTTTGTGCACCGGGCCTCTAGTCCTCTAGTGTGTGTGTGTGTGTGTGTGTGTGTGTGTGTGTATAATTTTTTTTTAATCACCACAACCTCGGTATATGCCCTGTTCAGGAATTGAACCCATGACCCTTCAATGTACAGGAGGATGCTCCAATCAGCTGAGCCACACCAGCCAGGGCCACTTCTGCTTTTTTTTATAGAAGTAGGATGTCGAATATTAACAACCAGGAACTAAGAAAAGTCCATCACATATTTACTTTTCGGGCAAACACAGGAATAATGATGCCTGCTTCACGGCTCACAAATACTAGGTTTGCTTACATATAAATGCATACAGTTTTTCTTAAGTTGCCCTCATTTATGTCTGTTGTCACTCAAAAACTTGCAGTTCTCAATTCCATTTCAGTATTACATGGTTGTCAGCAATTGTTTGGAAGAAAACATATATTGGGAAGCTGTATTTTTATGATGTTTAATTTTTCATAAAATGAGTTCATCTTTTAAAAAAAAAATTGATGGCACTGACATGCAGGCGGCTGCCTGCCGCTGTTCCAGGAAGGTTGGATCCCACGGTTGCTAGGCAGCCAGGGCATCGCTGGAAAGCCACCGAAATGAAAGATCCCTGAATAGGAGGGCAGTCCAAGGGACGTGAAATTAACTCTCTGTGGGGCTAGGCAACTTAAATTCACTCCCTACCCCCTAATCTATCGGCAATAACAACCCGGGCTGGTAAGGAAAAGTAAGAATATCAATGGCAGCCCTGTCCCCAGGTTCCCGGGGACAACCACAGCTCGAGGAAGGGAATGTGGGGGGGGGGCCTAGGTCTTCCTGGCTGGACTTACCTTCAAAACCCAGTTTCTCTGAAAGTCTTGTTCTTGACTATTTGCTTTCAGAGAAGCTGGGGAATTGGAAATGTCAGAGCTGGAAGGGCAGGCCACGCAGTGAGGGGAGATGGGGCTCCATGTCCTGAGCATCGGTGACAATAAAAGCAGCTGTGAGGGCCCTCCCTGTTTGGCTCAGTGCATAGAGCGTCTGCCTGCGGGCCAAAGGGTCCTGGATTTGATTCCGGTCAAAGGCACGTACCTACTTTAGTTGCAGGCTCCTGCCGGCCCGGGCCTTGGTCAGAGCCTGTGCAGGAGGCAACCAGTCATCGTGTTTCTCTCAGTCAGTGTTTCTCTCTGTCTTTCCCTCTCTCTTCTACCCTCCCTAAAAATCAATGGAAAAACATCCTTGGGTGAGGATTAAAAAACAAACAGAAAAACAACTGCAAAGGCCACCAGGGACTCTGACCCAGATTCTGTGCTCATCCCCTTCCTGAATTACCTCATTTAACCCTTATAATGATGCTATGAGATGGTAGCATTCTCAGCCCACCTTACAGGTGGGGAAATGAGGCTTGCAAATGTTAAGGAAACAGTCCGAGAGCACATAACCAGTGAGTGGTTACACTGAAGCCCGAGCCCAGGACCTTCTGAGCCCAGTCATTGTATTATCCAGCCTGTCTTCCCAGGAGAAGGACGGTATATATTTCTTTTTTAAAACGTTGTATTTAAAATTGTTTTCAAATGTTTCATGTGGGGATTAAAGTATCTAAGTGGCTGAACACATAGAAACAAAGCAACTCAGTGTTACTGCTTACAGAGGAAAAGAGGGGATGGGGAGAAGGGGGGAGGAAGGCAAGGGGAGGGGAGGCTAAGATGGAGCCCTGAGAAACTTTCAAAATTTAAAGGTCCATAGAGGAAGATGAATCAGGAAGAAAAATAAGAAAGAGTCGTAACAAAGGTAGAAAAAAACCCCAAGAGTTTATTGTTCTAGAATAATACCAATAATATTCTCTAATAGTTATTGAGCACTATCTACCAAGCATTATCCTAAGCCCTTTGCATGTATGATCTCATTTAACCTTCATAAAGGCCCTGAGGTAGCTCTTATTACTAACCCTGTTACAAATAAAGCAACTGAGGCACAGGGCCGGATAGTAGTAAAACCTAAAATTTAACCTGGGCTATCTGACATTAGAATCTGAGCTCTTAGGCTGATATACTGTGTTTGATTTGTTAATTTGACCCAAGGTAATATTTTCTTGAAGGAATTAGTACATAAGTAGGATCTGGGCTAATTTTTTTTCTATATACCAAAATATTCTGTGATTTTTCTAAAGCACAAATACTACCCAATCATCGATCACCTACAAAACCTTTTCACAGGAGAGATACACTTTCAAGAAAACATTTTTAAGCTATCAACACAGATATGATTCTAGACTGAGCGCTGACTCTGAACATGCCACCTTGCATTTAGGCCTCGGCCTGTACTAGCCTCACCTTGAGCACTCTCTGCAGGGGGAGCACGTGAAGACTGGCACTTGCCCTTGAAATCCTTAGAGTGTCACAGGAGATTCCTGCCCTTGCCCTCCAAGTCCGAGGGCACTCTCTTACGTTTACTTTATCAACAAAAGGAATAGTTTGCTACCTATACACTTACACTGGACTCTTAGAGCCCTCATTCTTCCAGAACAAAGCCTTATTAACCCTCTCGAACACATTTCTCCAATGGTTAGCTAAAGTTAGAGACCTCTACTCAAGCATGCAGCCTACTATCTTTGCTGGCTGAACCCAGACTCAGCCTCAGAATCCTTCTCAACACACCTGAGAGCTTCGGAGCACCAGTGAGAGAGGCATACAGGTTGAAATGGATCTGCCATCCCTGGCTGAGCCAGATGCTCCCAGGGGACTTAGCCAGGTGTTTATTACACACCCAGGATTGGTCACAGCATTTGCAAAGCTAACTTTACAACCCTTTTTGCCATGTGTCTCACCCTGTGGCTCATGGACCACCTACACATTAAAAACCTTCATCCATGAGTTAATTGTTAAAGCTGGATAATTCAGTGGCATTCATTATACTGTTTTTTCTACTTTTATGCATATAAAATTTTGATTTTTATTAGATACTAGAGGCCTGGTGCACAAAAATTTGTGCACTTGGGGGGGGGGGGTCCCTCAGCTAAGCCTCTATCCTCTCAAAGTCTGGGATACCTCAGGGGATGTCCACTTCCTGGCTTAGGCCCATTTCCCAGGGGGATCAGGCCTAAGCTGGCAGTCAGACATCCTTAGTGCTGCTGAGGAGGCAGGAGAGGCTCCCACCATCACCGCTGTACTGGCAGCCAGCCGTCAGCCTGGCTTGTGGATGAGCAGAGCTCCCCCTGTGGGAGTGCCCTGACCACCAGGGGCAGCTCCTGCATTGAGCGTCTGCCCCCTGATGGTCAGTGTGTGTCATAGTGACCAGTCATCCCCAATGGTTCTACTGTTAGGGTCAATTTGCATATTACTCTTTTATTATATAGGATGCAGGCCTAATGGGGTACGGAGGCCTTGGGATGTGAATTTATAACAATAGGCTGACCAGAGTAACTTTTATGCAAAGTTGGGTTTTTTCAAATACTGGTATATTTTTATTCTTTTCAGAGAGGAAGGGAGGGGGAAAGAGTGAGAGAAACATTAATGATGAGAGAATTATTAGTCAGCTGCCTCTTGCATGCCCCATACTTGGGGATCAAGCCCAAACCTGGGCACGTGTCCTTGACCAGAATCAAATCTGGGACTCTTTGGTCTGCAGGCTGACGCTTTATCCACTGAGCCAAACCAGCTAGGGTGAAAGTTGGTTTTTTAAAGCGGTTCTCAACCTCTGCTGTACAGATTCACCGGATCTTTAACACACTAATATCCAGACCACACCTGAAACCAATGGAATCAGGGGTGTGTGCTGGGCATCTGTGCTTTTTGAATTACATAGATGCTCCTGCAGCCCAGTGGCCTTTTGGTTTCAGCATCTGTCCAAGCATCCCTCAGAAACTGACCCAGAGGTGGAAATTTGCATGTGGGCGATTTATGAATTAGGTGCTCCAGGAAAACTAGGGTGGAACTAGGGACAGAGAAGGGGCGGAAACCAAGCAAGAGTGCTACCTCGCAGTCCACACCAGCACTTTCCGCCAAGCCCACCAGGCAGCTGCGGAGTGGACCTTCTGCCTCAGGGCTGTTCCCACCCAAGAGAAGGGGAGGGAGCACTCCTACTCCTGGCCCTTCATCAGATGGTCGAGGGATACCCTGAGAGAGGGAAATGCCCAGGTACTTCTTTGCTCTGTGAAGTGCAAGGAAAGACCAAGGACAGTCCTCCTCTTGCTAAAGGAAGCCAAAGCACACTGAAGCTCTTGGAGTGGGGGAGCACCACACAGAATTGCTACAAATGCTCAGCCAGTATTGCTTAGTGGTTGAACATCAACCTATGAACCAGGAGATCATAATTCCATTCCAGGTCAGGGCACATGCCGAGGTTGCCAGCTCCATCTCCAGTAGGGGGTGTGTAGGAGGTCGCTGATTAATGATTATCATCATTGATGTTTCTATCACACTCTCTCCCTCTCCCTTTCTCTCTCTGAAATCAATAAAAAATATATGTATATATTTTAAAGAAATGTTGCAAAGGACACCTGGGGAGACCACTACAGTCTCTAAAATGCCCTTCGCTATAGCAGCTGACAGCAATTGTTTGGCTGAATCATGCTAGCAAGTAAAGCCAGTTATCACATCACGTCAGCCACCTTCCGTGAGGAACATTCGATTCTGTCCCAGATTCTCTGATAACTCTGATAGCAAGTAGCCTTCCTTTCAACTCTGAATCGATTGATAAGGACTGCCTGGTGCATGATAGCAAGAAAAGCCATGACTTAGGTTGGAAAAGTATCACATTCAGTTAGAGATGCCCACCACAAGCAGATGCGAAGGTTATCACAATATTGCCAGAGAACTCTGATGTCTGTGAGACCATTGGAATGCCTGGGAGCTTTTTTTAAAAAATATATTTTATTGATTTTTTTTTTTTTTACAGAGAGGAAGAGAGAGGGACAGAGAGCTAGAAACATCCATGAGATCGATCAGCTGCCTCCTGCACACCTCCCACTGGGGATGTGTCCGCAACCAAGGTACATGCCCTTGACCAGGATCGAACCTGGGACCCTTCAGTCCACAGGCCGACGCTCTATCCACCGAGCCAAACTGATTAGAGCTGCCTGGGAGCTTTTTAAAAATACTAATGGGTGGGACCCATCTCCAGAAATTCTGATTAATAGTCTGAGGAACCCCTGGTATCTTTGTTTTGTTAAAAGCATCCCAGGTGATTACATAAGAACTATAGTAACATTCAATATGAATGTTCATGTGTTTCCTAGGAAATGTTTTCAGTAGTACTTTAAAAGAATGAAATAAATCCTCCAAAAAACAAATATTTTACTTATAATTTCTTTCTTAGTCTCATAAAAATCTTTTTAAACATGAACAGCAGACCACCATATCTTGCCTAATCTACATTTCCCTTGTATGAATATGCTACATTACTGATTCTTTTCACATATCCTTTAAATAATGACATTTTGATGTGCATATCTTTACCTATGAAAAGCACTGTCGTGATGTATATACATTTGCAATTTGCCTCTCTTGAGGGCAGCATATCCATGCTTTCTCCTCCTCCCCCAAATTTGTAAGGCAAAAAAGTGATTTATAGTGTGATTGTTCAGTGCTATTGCTTGTGATAAGTGATTTTGCAATAGCATGACTATGGGCTACAGTATGTTACAAACTTGCATGCCATCTGGTGGAGGGTGGTACAAGTTGTGCAAATATGAAGTAAATACTCCCCAAGAATATTTATTTAAAATGTGACAGTGGTTTTCTCTAAACATCTGTCTTTTGTGTGAAGAGTTACAGATTATTTTCTAGGTAATTAAAGATTTTCTTAAAATCATTTTTTCTCCAATTATATAGTGTTTCAAACAAAACTGCTCTTTAACGGGAATAACTCAGATAATTGCCTCAGTTCTCAAAATGTCCTAAACTGAATGATATTTTTCCACATACCAGAACTGCCAAGAATGTGGTAGTATGTGATTTAAATTTTCCCCCCTCTTTATCGTGGTGTCACAAGAGATGAAATTTTAAAGTGATGTTAGGGTTGAAAACAAAGCCATTGGGGGCAACTCAGAAATAAATCTTTTTGATAAATACCCAAAAGAGATTGTAGTCTGTTTTTAACTTTTAAAGAACCTTCATACTGTTTTCCATAGCAGCTGCATCATTATGCATTCCTATCAACAATGCACAAGGTTTCCAGTTTCTCGACATCTGTGCTGTCTTTTTGTTGGGCTGTTTTGTGTTTGTGTGTGTGTTTTTATAATAGCTATCCTGGCAAGTGTGAGGAGATATCTATTGCAGTTTTGATTTGCATTACCTGATAATAGTGACATTGAATATGTTTCCATATACCTTTTGGTCATTGGCATGTCTTCTTTGGAGAAATGTCTACTCAAGTCCTTAGTGCATTTTTTAATCGGATTATTAGGTTTTTTGCTATTGAGTTGTAGGAGATCCTTATATAGAGTAACTCTTATCAATAGCTGATGGTTTACCAATATTTGTACCATTCTGCAGGTTGCCTTTTTACTATAATGATTGTTTCTTTTGCTACGCAGAATATATTTAGTTTGATGTAGTTCCACTTGCCTATTTTTTTTCTTTTGTAGCCTATACTTTTGGTATCATATCCTTGAAATTAAAGACCAATGTCATGAAGCTTTTCCCCTATGTTTTCTCTTAGGAGCTTTACAGTTTCAGATCTTACATTCAGGTATTTAATCCATTTTGAGTTGGTTTTTATGTATAGTGTAAGATAAGGGTCCAGCTTCATTCTTTTGCATGTGAATATCCAGTTTTCTAGCACCATTTATTCAACAGGCTGTTCTTCCCCATCATGTATTCTTGATACCCTTGTCAAAGATCAGTTGACTGTATATTTGTGGATGTATTTATGTGCTTTCTAGTCTATGCTGTTGGTCTATATTTCTGGTTTTATTCCAGTACCATATTGTTTTTAGTTTCTTTGTAATGAATTTTGAAATCAGGAAGTGTGATGCTTCCAGCTTTGCTTTTTCTCTCTCCAGATTATTATTGGCTATCCATGGCCTATTGTGGTTTCATATGAATTTTAGAATTATTTTTTCTATTTCTGTTTTTAAAAATGCCATTGGGGCCTGGCTAGTGTGGCTCAGTGGTTGAGCGTTGATCTGTGAACCAGGAGGTCACGATTTCATTCCTGATCAGCCCTGAGCTGCAGGCTCGACCCCAAGTAGGGGGCGTGCAGGAGGCAGTCAATCAATGATTCTCTCTCATCATTGATGTTTCTATCTCTCTCTACCTCTTTGAAAAAAATTAAAATATTTTTTAAATGCCATTGGATTTTGATAGAGATTGCATTGGATCTGTGGCATTGAAATCACAATCTTGAAAAGACATTAGTCCTCCCAAATCACAGCATTATTCACATTAGCCAAATGTAGAAATAACCATCGACAGATGAATAAAATGTATATACATACAATGGACGATTAAGCCTTTAGAATAAGGAAATCCTGCAATATGCAACCAAATGGATGAACCTTAAGGGCATAGACTAGGTGAAATAAACCAGTCACAAAAGGACAAATCCTGCATGAGCTCACTTACACAGGGATCTAGAGTCAAACTCATAGATGCAGAGAGCGAAACAGTGGTTGCAAAGGCAGGCAGGAGGGGTGATGAGTTGCTACTCAAAGGGTTTAAAGCTTCAGTAACAGGAGATGAGTAAGTCCTGGAGATCTGCTGTACAATCTGGTGCTTATAGCTAATGATAGTGAAATGTACACCTAAGAATGTGTTAAGAAGGCAGATCTCGCCCTGACCTGTTCGAGATCTTGTCAAAGGTCCCAGGTTCGATTCCAGTCAAGGGCATGTACCTTGGTTGTGGGCAGATCCCCAGTGGGGGCTGTGCAGGAGGCAGCTGATCAATGTGTCTCTCTCATCTATGTTTCTAAACTCTCTATCCCTTTCCCTTCTTCTATGTAAAAAAATCAATAAAAAATATTTTTAAAAAAGAAGGCAGATCTCATGGTAAGTGTTCTTACCCCAATGAAATTTAAATTTAAAAAAATGAAATTAATCATTCAAGTTATCCTGCAAACATTTCCTGAGTCTCCCCTGGATCCAGAATAAGACACTGCCTGTTTATGGGAATGAAAGACACAGATGCAGATAATACAATTTTATATCAATCTGTCAATACTATGCAAAACCAGTTAGGTAGAAGTAAATCATACTCTTGCTGTGTTAACTGACATCAAGCAGCCTCTGCCCCCCCCCCCAAAAAAAGTTAGTTTTCCTACTAGGTACAAAGAGTTTTCCTTTTAGAAACTTTGGGCAAAGATTTATGGAGATAGGCACTGTCAAAGTGAACTGATGTTAATTTCTGATTAACTTTTCAAACATGAACAGGGCACTTTTGTCTTATTGGATGTTCAATATAGCTGTTGACTTTGAATGGATAACAATTGCTGACTCTTCGTTTTCCTTCTGTAAATGGACTCAAGTTATGAATTCCTGCATAATGGCTTCTGGGATGGTTACCTCTCCCATTTTGGACACTTCCCCCAGCAGGTTAAAGGGAGTCACAAAGAGCTCTTCCTGCTCCCAATAAGATGGCCGCCCTTATACTCTCCTCCACATCGATTGTATCAATGTTATAATTTCCTAAGAGATCTGTCTCAAGCCGTAGTTAGTTATAATAAGTGGGGGGCCAGAGGACATGTTCTGTCATAGTTAAGGTGACCAGACGTCCCACTTTTGTTGGGACAGTCCTGATTTTTAACAATTCGTCCCGCGTCCCTCGGCATTTTTAAAAAGTCCCGATTACTCTTTGTAATATTTTAAGTAATAATAATTAAAAAAAGAAAAGAAATAAAAGAAATATCCTCCCGGTCCCCCCGCCCCCCGTCAATGGTGTACCGCTTTGAATCTGGTCACCTTAGTCATAGTTCACATACTTCAGTCATGCCGAGAAGCTCAGTCCTCATCGCCTGACAATTATCCCCTCTACTGGATACCCCAAGCCAATGTGCCCTTAAGAACTCAGTCTCGAGGAGAAACAAGATGGCGGCATAGGGTAGACACCGTAAATGCAGCCATGAACAACTATTTCAGAAAAACCTTGAAAAGAACACACGGACACCACTCGCACCCACAGGAAGGCTGGCTGAGTGAAAATCCTACAACTAGAGAAGAGTCTGAGACTCAGAGGAGCGGTGGAAGCAAAGTACAGAGGTACGGAGGCGCGCACACGGGGCTCGGGGAAGGGCTGGCGCCGGGGGACGCGGTTCTTTCCCAAAATGGAGAGAGCCACAAGTCCCCAGTGGCTCTGAACTCCAGTTCCAAGCTAGTTTCTAAGGACCCAGACACCCAGAGAAGGGGGACTGACTGGCACCAGGAGGAAATTCAAAGCGAGTTTCTCTCAGCGTTGCTTGCAGCAATTACCGTGGGACACAGAGACCTGGTGTCTCTCAGCACAGGGCTGAAAAGCACCATAGCTATTTGCTCCGCCCTGCCCTGCAAACTCCCCGAGGCCCCGCCCCTCCCAAGCTAACTCAACACCTCCTTAAAGATACAGGAGCCAGCCCCACCCAGTGGCCAGAGTGGGACTAACCTAAACAAAACAGACCCACAAGGAACACACTCGGGGCAGATGCAGTGAGCATAAAAGCTCCACTGAAACAACTCTTGCCCCATAAGGGTGTCTCCAGCACAGAAATTCTCCCACTGTAGACACAGCTGACTCTCATAACCAAGTGGCTTAGAGGTTAATCCCTCGCAGTGATGGCCTAACTCAGCAAGGGACGCAGCCAAAATGCGGAGACAAAGAAGCAGGCCACAAATGACAGAAATGGAGGAAAGAAAATGACAGGATATAGAGTTCAAAACCACGGTTATTAGGTTTTTCAAGAAAATGCTAGAGACTGCCGATAAATTTGATGAGACCCTCAAGGATATGATAAAGGACCAACTAGAAATGAATCAT
>PVJC01006046.1:0-56530 GCA_004026665.1 Murina feae | reverse complement strand
CTATTAGAAATGGATTCTTCCATGGCTGACGGTATCGCCACCAGACAGGTCCCTGAATTCTCAGCCATTTCATCTGCAGCTTTAATAGATCTCCTTCTTCTCCTTCTGGTTACCTTCTGGCTTCCTGCCATACCTGGAGAACCTTCCAAAGACGCCCTATCCTCTCTTCTCCCTCGATACTAAGGAAACTGGAAGGGGGGTGGGGAGGGAAGGCAAGAAAAGGTGTCTGCCACCTTCCTTCCTTTTCACTGTTGCTACATGTCAGAGAAGTAGTGTGGAAGCTACTGACACCAAGTTTACAGGTTTGATCTGTGGCCCTGCCCCACGAGGGCCAGCCAGCCTTGCTCTGTACCCAGATGCCAGATGCCTGCCAAGAAAATGCTTCGCCGAGGGCATAGACAAAAGCTGGAAGATTTTCTTCTATATCTCTCTGGGCTCACATCTGTCATAACTTTACAAGAAGACATCGTCCCACCCCACCCCTTCATTCACCCATTCATTCAACAACCTGTATAATAAAAGGCTAATATGCAAATTGTCCCCTCCACCAGGAGTTCAGCTGGGAGTTTGACCAGGGGGTGAGGCCTGCTGACCAACCACCTGCAGATTTAAAAATACCAGGCCTCTTATATGTGCGAAACTTGCACTGGAGGAGGCAGGTGGTAATCAAGGATTACAAACATAATTAGAAAATGTATACAAAAGAAGAGCAGTGAGCCCTGGCTGGTGTAGCTCAGTAGGTTGAGTGTCCTCCTGAGCACCAAGAGGTTGGTTAGATTCCAGGTTGGAGCAAATGTTCCACCCCCTCCCCCTAGCAGAGGACATAAAGAAGGCAGCCCATTTATGTTTCCCTCTCATAGATATTTCTCTCTCCCTTTCTCTCTCTCTCTCTCTCTCTCTCTCTCTCTCTCTCTCTCAAATCAATAAAAACATATGTATTTTTAAAGAAACAAACTATTTTTTAAAAGGCTGTAGATGTTCCTGAGAGAAATTTAAACAAATAAAAAAATAGAGCATTGATTATGAGAGTGTGTAATAGAGGGAAGTCACAGAGTCAGGGAAGGCAGTAAAAGGACGTGAGATGGAGCCAAGCGCTGAAGGACAGGGACAGTAAGCCAGCGGGTAGGGTCCGGCAGCAGGGATAGTGTGAGCCAGCTCCCTGCCGGAGCAGGAGTGAGGCTGGTGGGGAGCTAGAGGACAGCGGGGCCCAGAGCACAATTTGCAGATGGCTGCCAAGACTTCTCTGTCCCCTTTGACAATTTCCACTTTCTCCTTCCAGACACTCTTCCCCTCCTTGGAGTCTGAGAACTGCTCCGTTCTGGCTCTCCTCCCCTTCCTGACGGTTCCTACTTGCTCTGTTCCCTCCACTCTTTGGCCTTAAGTGTGGTGTTAACTTCCAGCTTCCTCCCTGTCTGCCTAGTGTCAGGTGCAGAGCCTGCAGCCCAGAAGGAGCACATGGAGTTCAGTGGCCTGTATTGTTGTGAGTCCCACCAAGAACTTGAAAGCATCCTGGTTATCCAATGTGGGAGTGGTTAAGTCAGCTGTTCCACCTACATACTAGAAGGAGTGCAGTCATTAAAAGTGATGTTTCTGAAGACTAATGATCTTCAAAATTTTTGGTGATAGAACATGAATTTGAAATCAGAATATAAAGTTCAACCTCAGCATGATCTCAATTTTATGTGGAAAAATGAACAACAACAAAAAAAGCAAATTTATCAAAATATTAACAGACCATTTATAGCATGGAATTTTTGCTTTTTACTTCCATTTTCTTTTCTTTTTTATATTTTTACTAGAGGCCCGGTGCACAAAATTCATGCACAGAGTGTGTGTGTGGGGGGGCAGGTATCCCTCAGCCCAACCTGCATGTTTTCCAATCTAGGACCCCTTGAGGGATCGGGCCTAAACGGACAGTCGGACATCCCTTTCACAATCCAGGACTGCTGGCTCCCGACCTCTTGCTGGCTGATTGCCCCTAACCACTCCCCTGCCAGCATGATCAATGCCTAACTGCTCCTGTGCCGTCCTGATTGCCCCTAACTGCCCTCACCCTGCCAGGTTGGTCCCCCCTCAACTGTCCTCCCTTGCAGGCCTGGGTCCCCCCCTCCAACTGTCCCCCTCTGCCTGTCTGGTCCCCCCCCAACTGTCTTCCCCTGAAGGCCTAGGTCCCCCCCAACTGTCTTCCCCTGCAGGCCTGGATCCCTCCCAATTGCCCTCCCTTGCTGGCCATCTTGTGGTGGCCATCTTTGACCACATTGGGGCAGCCATCTTGTGATGGTCAATCTGCATATTACTCTTTTATTAGATAGGATCGATTTCAGAGAGGAAGGGAGAGGGAAAGAGAGAGAAACATCAATGATGGGAAAGAATCATTGATCAGCTGCCTCCTGCATGCCCCCTACTGGGAATCGAGCCCACAACCCAGGCATGCGCCCTGACCAGGAATCAAGCCATGACCTCCTACTTCATATGTTGATGCTCAATCACTGAACCACACTGGCCAGGCTTTACTTCCATTTTCACACTATTTCATCCTCCCCCAAAATGTCTTAACTATTCATTACTTAATTATTCATTAATTAAGTGAATTTAGTTGAACTAATATCAGGCACTTACTACTTGCTAGATATCATTTCCACTTCAGTGACAGTTAGAACACAAACATGATCACTGTCCTGAAAAACTGCTTTTATAAACTAAAAATAATTTTTTAAAACAAGATAAAAAAAATGGAACAGTTATCACTCCTAGAAAATGACTGAAAAACAGCTTTCTCCTGCCCTTGTCAACAGGGGAGGTCTGCCAGCAGCTTAGTGATATTATCAGCTACTGAGCCAGTGACCGAACCTTGATGAATATCCATTTGTCAAGAGTGCCCAAGGCCAGATGCTGGGAACGAGGCCCCTTCCTGTCCACAGCTATTACTCTGGAGTGGGAAACTCTTTGTCCCATCATCACGAGATGTAGTCCCACCTGTCTGGATGCTTACAGGCACTTCATTCCAATCCGCCTGTGGGTCTACTTCCAGGAATTCCTTCCTGGGGAACCAGCCATCGAGGGCTGTAAACTGGCACGTCCCTCATGTGTCTGGAGCCTGACTCCACTACCTGCTGCTTCCTACCATTCCCATAGCAAAGGCTTGTGATTAAACCCCAGAAAAAGCACCAGCCTGACAGAGCTGAGAGAACAGCAGGAACTGAAGACTCCTGTGCGCTGTCTGATTGTTTCCAAGCAAATTGTTTTTCATAGTAGGGAGATAACAGGCAAATGAAATATGGAAGACAGGCAGAGAGTTTTCTAAACCAGTGTGAGGGGTGGGTTCTTTAATAAAAACACAGGCTCCTTTAACAGCTAAACCACCAAGTTCCCATATTTCTTAGCAAATGGGAAATAATTCCTCTGTACACTGGCTCCTCCTCCCCCTCTTCCAGTCGGGCAGGATCGTATCTCTTTCTGCTTCTCCAACACCCCTTCTTAGCCTTGTCTGAAAGTCGGCGCTTCCTAATGATGAAAAGCCTTGCACTAGAGAATGATCTTAAGGAGTAGACAGAATGAACAGTATTAATTCTACTAATTGCCTATTTATTTTAATGCACTTGGGACAAACTGTATCTTGCATATCAAACCCATGATTTTATTATAGGCTATGGCAGCCTAAGTTTTTAAAAGTGAGTTAATATAGAGCCAATAAAGAGGAAAATATTAAATAAATCATGATGTGTGTGGTATGCAAATACTGTAAAAACCGCAAACTGGTGCATATTTGCCGATTAGGAAATACAAGTGGGAATTCTGCAAAGAATCTGAGGCAGCTCTGGTGAAGGGCCAGGAACATCCATTGGTTCGTTAAGATAATTTAGATGCAGACATTTGCATTCAGCTCTGGATCCTCAATAAATCTTTATTCTGAGTCCCAGCACCTCCTGAAGTCTGAGCTCTGAGTTTGCAGGCTGGTGGTCTTTGTCTCCAGCAGGAGAAGTACTTTGTTTAAAATTCATAGGATCTCACATAAAATACAGGTTTCTTGTTCTCTTTGAAAATTGGATGGTCTGGCACTCTGGATCTACATCCCTGTGTGGCAGTAATCTGGTGATCACAAGCCCCAGGCATCACGATTCTCGGATACAGGTCCTGCCTCTGCAGTTCTGTGACGGTGGCTGCCCAGGGACAAAGGATAAAACAGGATCCCTCCTCCATAAGAGTACTCTTCCCCTGCTTTGCAACCTTCTCTTTCCTCTTCTCTTCTCTTCCCTAGCAACCCCTCCGGTGCCCCCCACCCCAACACAAACACACACTGATAAACATGTCTCCCCGGGATAAATTCTCCCATGTCTGTACTTGCCTGAATGGTGGCTCAAAGTCACTGATCACTTCCAGGTGGGTGATGGATTGCCTCATAGCCATTTGACCAACAGAAGATCCTTTGAAACCACCTTAGATGATACTTTTGTGTGGGATATGAGGTGGAGGTGAAATTCCATCTTCTGCCTCCTGACTACCTCACAAGGACAGGGACACATGATCTGGGGCCAGAGGGTCTGAGTTCAAATTCCAGTTCTTTCATTTCCTGGCCCTTTGAACCTGGGCCCGTCATTTAACTTCTCTGGACCTGCTTCTTTGCCTGTAAAATGGAGAACGTGGTATCTATTGCATATGGTTCTTATAAAGATTAAAAGAGTAAATCTATGTGAAGTGCCTGGCACACAGTGAGGGTTGTAAGAATGTGACCTATTTATGAGCAATAGCCTTCCCTTCTGTGAACTACCACTGGGATAAGCTTTGCCTCTGCACCCCCGAGGTGACAATATTAGGCATATTCCTCTTAGCCGCAACTTCCCATTGCCATCACGTCAGCGCCAGGCACTAACCTGAGCACTGCAAGTGCAAAGATGTAAGACAGTGTCCTTGCCCGTCAAGGAGCTGCCTATCGACACCTAGCTGATTTGGAATGTAAGGTTAAATTAAACAAACATCGCATGACATTTGTTTCATTAAAGATCAACTTTATAGAGAACAAAGAATTTAATTATTCTGGATTCAGTCTACAAGAATCAGTCTCCCAAAGAGTTGAGATAAATTATCATTTTGAAAGGTATCCCTAGTACCTGAACTTGTGACCAGAAAGAAGAGTGGGAGCCAGAAGAAGCTGGTTACACACGCATGCACGCTCACACACACACACACATCATGTTTGAGGAAACACGGGCTGGGGTTGGGGACTAGGGGAATTGATCCAGGGTATAGAACAACTGGGATCTGTTCAGTTCTATTTCTATGTGTAATTTAAAATCAATTAAGTTCACTCTAGCCTGGCAGGCATGGCTCAGTGGTTGAGCATCGACCTATGAACCAAAAGGACAGAAGTTCGATTCTTGGTCAGGACACATGCCTGGGTTGTGGGCTTGATCTGAAATCAATAAAAATATAATTTTTTAAAAATTCACTTTACCTGTTTTCCCATGAACAATGGAAGCATGTTACACTGTCTCTCGATTATTTTTAAGTACTTTAGGATAATCAGAGTGATACGATGCATTTGCCAGGGGTCACCACCAGGTGCATGGTCTGCGAGAGGTTGGCTAGGGTTGCATTGAGACAGCCAGCTCCCGAGGCGGCTGCGAGTCCTTCTGGGATGGATAGCTCAGTCAGCAACCATTCACTTACTATCACAATTTGTGGCTTTGCATGATGCATATTGGAAAAAACTCTCAGCGAAGATACTCAAGCCATGTGACTGGGATAAAATGGTTCAGAGATACAATCCTCCCCCACCTCCACACCCCTGGAATAAATAGAGAATAAGAATCCAGCCAAGCCCTAAAACCTAGATTATTGGGACAGCTCCCTGAGCTTAATCCCTAATCTATTTCTGCCATTGACTGGGGGAATTCTGGTGGCACACAGCATCTTGCCTCAGCCACCAAGAATGAGCAGAGAGCTGCCTCACCGAGAATACTTCATCAAAGTTTCTGCTAGGCGGCTACAGAATTTCTGCCTGAAAGTGGCATGCCCCAGCTTGCCCCAGGACTCTCAGCACACTGACCTCAGAATGCTGTTCTCTGGCTGAAATCTGGCCACACCATTGGAAAGACCAACTCTGTCTGCCCATCAGCGTTGTCCGGTGAGAGCAGCGTTGTCCAGCAGAACCTTCAGCAACAGCAGACACGGTCTCTACCAGCACGTCCAGTGTGGTAGCCACTCGCCACACGCGGCTGCTAAGTATTAGGAACGTGACGAGTGTGACTGAGAAACTGAATTTTAAATTTTACGTCATTAATTTAAATTGAATAGCCACTTGTGACTAGTGGCTACAAGTATTGGGTGGCACAGGCCTGGAATTGGGCTGGTTTCCACTCCCTTCAGACCTTCTCTCAATCCGGAATCAGTTTGACCTATTGCTAGCCTTCCTCCCAGTCTCATGTCTTCACCGCAGTCACCTGGCTCTCCCTTCTTTAACCCGGCGTGTTCTGGCTTGTGTGATGAAAGGGAAGGAACCCAAAGCATCTCAAGTATCCCCAAAACAGGGACAGGAAGGAGGCTAGCCTCCAGGAAATGGGATATTTAAAGGCATATGGGACTACTAGAATGCACATGCCTCATTTGGCACAAGTGAATCCAGTGGTGCTATTGATAGAAATAGTAATAATGCATCTATCTACATGTGTACATGTATGAACATGACATTGCAATGCATACTGCATGTAAGGCAAGCAGAGCAAGAACCAGACTCCCCATTTCAAGGACAAAAATAACCGAAGGTTAGTTCAGCTGATAGGATCACATGGCAGGTGATGACAGAGCTGGGATCAGCACCAGGTGTTCTGACTCCTGACTTCTCACCATTGGAGTATTTGAATAGGCCCTAATTAGAGAGGGAACATGGAGGGGAGAAGAGAGAAGACCATGTCACCCCCAAGAGGTTGACAGTGTATTAAATGAGACTCTTTTCTTTCAAGCCCACAGAGAGTCATGTTGGATATAATATGTATCATTTCGTTCTCTAGCATTGCAGAGGCCCGAATGAGTTGGGTGAATTTAGGTGGCTATCTGCCTTGCAGAGCCACTAGTGACTCATTTGATCCCTCCTGACTCTTACTGTATTCTTCGGGATCTTATTAACAGTCTCCTTCTAGTGGGTGCTCTGCCCTCACACAACTCCAGAAGGCACCTTCCTGTACAATACAACCTGCGATGCAGTGGTTGCTCTAAGGGGCTTTATTCCTGAATTGAAGGAGCCAGGTTTCTTTCCTTACACTTCAGTTAAATTCATTTTCAAAAGCTTTGTCTTGGGTGTTCCAATTCAGCTCACATTAGGCTAAAGGTTCACAGCTTTGGCTGTGTACCTGAATTTTGGATGCTTTTTTAAGAAATACATGTGCCCTGGCCAGGTAACTCAGTTGGTTGGAGTGTCATCCCATACACCTACAGGTTGCAGGTTTGATTCCCAGTCAGGGCACGTACTTAGGTTGCAGGTTACATCATCCTCAGTTGGGGCGTGTATGGGAGGCAACCAATCAATGTTTCTCTCTCTCTCCCTTCCTCTCTCTCTCTCTCTAAAATCAACAGTTATTAGAACATATCCTTGGGTGAGGATTAAGAAAAAGAAATACATGCCCCAGGTTCCAACCCTTAAGAAGCTGGGCATCTGCATTTCCTTGCGGTTCCCCAGATGGTGCCGATGCCGAGAGCCGAGACTCAGACATTGTTGGAACAGGAATCAGGACACTCACGTTCTGGTTCCTGACTTTCCCACACACTGGCCTCCCTGAGCCTGTTTCCTATTTTGTAAAATGAAGAGATAGGAGATTTGCCCTACTTTTACAAGTTTTGAGCATGAGCACTCAAAAGAAAGAATTTTGAAAAGTTATCATGTATTTACGGAAGGAAGGAGGCAGTGGCCAGCAGTCAGGCCCAACTGCAAGAAGGCCTGGATTTTGGACCCCAGGTGACATTTCTACACGGGCTCCCATGGCCTGCCTGCCTCCACCACATTATGCTAAAAACAGCTGGGAGTGGGTGGAGCTCAAAATACCCTGACGGAATGCAATTGTGTGGGCAGTTTTCACTTTAGCTAGGTAATTCTGGACACATGGAAGCTGCCTGCGTGCCGTTCTATTTATTTCCAAAAGAGCTGGTGAGAGCCCCAGAAATTTTAGACGTACATTTCAGTTTTGTCTGTTTTGAGACCTTTAGGCCATGGGATTAGAAAGCTCCAGGCATGAATCAGGAGGCAGAAGAACACAAGTTATTCATCCCAACCCCAGAGCTAATACTCAGGGTAAACCCACAGCCTTCTGATGTGAGAACATGTTAATCTGAGAAATCAAATGCCACAGATACAATGCCCCCCTCTCTTCATTTCAAGCAACAGGCACACACACACACACACACACACACACACACACACTGAATGCCCAGAATATACAATTACAGATTTACACAACGATGCCAACAATACTTTCTTTAGAAACTTCATGGTTTTACCTCTCTGACAAACAAGTATGTTTCATTTCTGTAATTACATTTTGTGCATTCGGTGCATCACAAATTGTCCCATAGCAAGAAAAAAAAAAAAAGGCATTAAGGATCATGATTTTGCGAAAGAGCGAGAAAGATACCGAAAAGAGGAAGTTACACTTCTGATGGCCCTCATGCAACTATTTCAAAGCTTTCATGCAGCAAATTCAAATTTCTTCCCCGAAGATAGACATCCTCAAAACTTAGGTTCTACCAAATGTACTTTCAAAAATAGTTATCAGGATCCTATCCCAGACCTAGGGAACCAGAAAGCATCCGTGGGATGGGGGCATCTGCCTTTTCAGTACGAGTTAAAACCCAGCCACCCGGGTGTCTGCAGGAAGCTGCTCGGAAGTACTAGAAAGCGATGGTGTGATCAAGCCAAGAGCAACCATGATTGCCATCGTGAGCTGCCCTGAACCCCTTATGCTAAAGCTGCTGGCTGAGAGGGACCCCGGCTGCTCCCTTTGCCTGCCTGAAAGCTCATAGGTTGGGTGCCATTGAAGCACATTAGAAACTCTGAGTTTCTGACGGGATTGCCCAGTGCCCTTGTGCGAGGTGAGCGCTGCATGGAGACACCACAACGCAGTCTCTTTGCAGCAATGTGTCCTCATCCAACAAATCAGGCCAGGACAACAAGTTTCCAGCAGATGTAAGAGAAGAGTTTTAGGGAAGCGGTGAGGGTGCCCTTCGGTAATTCACACCAGTTCTGGTTCCTATCCGCTGAGCTCTTCCTCAGTCATTCCTGGCTACAGAGGGCTGAGAGAGCAGCAGCCAGGGTCTCACAGCCTGGGAGCCTCTCCACGCGTCCCCCTTCAGGGCAGGCTCCAGCGCCCTGCTGGACACAGCATTAAGTGGACTGGCAGTCTGGCTTCCCAGTAGTCAGCTTCCAGGTGGGGCTATTTTTTTCTACTCTATCCCACGAGAACGGAAAACTTCGCCTCCTCATTCTCTTTGCCCTCGTCACTGCATTCTGTTTGGGTTGTCCCTGCAACGAGACCTTCTCCATTTTCTCCTCTTCTCCACTCCTGGCCTTTAAGTTAAAGACATCTGAGCCATTCCTATACTTTACCCTGCGTGTCTGAATCCTGTTTGGGGGTTTTAGGAACTGTTGACTACCCAAAACTTTGAGATCTGGGCTTCTGCCACCTCAGAAAGTCTCAAAAAAAAAAAGTGTTTCTTAGTAAAAGGATGGAGGATGCTCAAATTCTATCTTGCCCATCTCCCTCCCCTTTTACACCCCAGCTGCTATCAGGGTAACCATCCCTTCCATCTTCACCCCTCTCTCTCTAAGCCTGTTTAGAAAGACGAAATATGTGCTGATACAGGTGTTAAGCAAAAACGGTTTCTGGCGCTTGTCATGACTGAGGCCATTCTTAAGAGGCAAGTTGCTCTCAGTGATTGCCCATGGGGCCTGGAAGGAATGTTCTTGAAAGTTATGTTCTTAGGTAGATAAGTAAGTCCATTAAGTTGCTTACTGTTTTGAAATATAGAAGCACCTGCCACTTGACTACAAGTCCTCTGGGTTCCCAGAGGCTACATATGCAGGGTGGGGCAAAAGTAGGCTTACAGTTATTCATATGGAAAAATGCAATAATCAATAAGTAATGATATAAGAAAGAGTATACTGTGTTTTGTGTACTTGTGACTGTAAACCTACTTTCTACCCACCCTCAAGCCCCACCCCCTTTCTGTGCAGAGATCTCCATCTTGTTAATATCCAAGACTCCTGTTTGTATGTTCCCTTCGTAAACGCATTGGTTAATTCTGGAGCTGTCAGTCACTTCCTTTGGCTTCCCTTTGCAGGTTGTGTCTAGTGCATCTTGGGAAATTTCCCAGTAGTGGGGCTGGTTTAAAGGATCCCGGAAGAAGCTGTAAGAGGATGAAATGTTCAATTACCACCCCTTGCGTGTTGGAACGGGGGTCACTTCTCTAAGTGCTGGTGCACTTTGAGAAGCAAGTATCTTGTAGACCAAGGGGAGGCCAGGCTGGCTGGAGGTAACCTTGCCAACCAACAGCAGGAAGCCTTGTACATTTATTTATCACATCGTGGACAACAGGTACATGGACACAGTCATTTGAGGAGCATCTGGTATGTGCTGAACATTTTGCTAAGAGCTGAAGATAATCCGTATCACAACCGGTTCCTGCCTTGGTGGAGTGAATAGTCTAATGGTGGAGACACACCATAGATGGGTTAAAATTGACATACGCAATCACATACTGTATTAGATGCGTCTCACCGAAAGAACACTGCAGGATAATATGACGAAACCTACTTTAGACAGTGAGTGAGGGGAGGCGTGTCTGAGCAGGACTTTTAAGCTGAGACCTGCAGGATGAGGGAGAGCCAGCCCTCTGAAGAGTGGGATGCTTGTTCCAAGCAAGACAGTACTACAAAGACTGTGAACTGAAAACTCTAGGATATAAGTTTCTACCCTTCTTTCCTTCCCGACTCCCCGGTTTCTCTTCACCCTGGCTCCTTTGTTATTCCTACTAGTGAAGTACAGAGAAGCGCCGAGCGCCATTCCTGGCATACGTCGTAACACTCCCTGCCAGTTGCTATTCTAAGTGTGTTACAGGCATTAAACTCATTAATCCTCACACCAACCCCATGATGGAGGGTCTGTTGATGTCTCCATTTTGCAGATGAAAAAAAAACGCACAAGTCAGAATGTAATAATGGTCACTGTTAATATTAAAATCAGTAACTCATCCAGCAATGGCATAGCAAGCACTGTCAGGTTCCTGGCAGACTTCCTTTTGTTCATTTCTGACGTTTCCCCTGCTCATTTAGATCCTCCTCACTGGGCTCTCTTCTCCTGCGTGCTTTGCAAATGTAAAGCTGGTTTTTTAGATCCATTGTTCAAGTGATTGGTGGTAAATCTTTCATCACTGCTGATTAGGTTTTACAGGAAAAAAAATCATTTCTGCGTCCTCCTTACCCAGTGATACTTCTTTGAATTCAGTTCAGTAAATGTTTATTGACAGCGCACTCATGATCCAGCGTGACCCCAGAGATGCCAAGACCAGATCCTGAAATTACAAACCCCAAAGAGAAACAGACACAAACAAATAGCTGTAATAGAATAGGATCCAAGCTCTGCTTGTCTTATAATTGAAATACAAATAAAATGAAGAAGGAATTAATTCTGTGGCTGCTGATTGGGGAGAATATAACCTATAGTCAGGTAGACAACACCCAGCAGATGTGTTCTTAATCTTAGTTTACTTTGTATGTGTTTTTTCAGATAATAAGTGTGTAACTGTTCACAAGCCTTTTCAGTATGAAGATGTAACGTCTCCACATTTTGGAATGTGTTGCCCTAATAAATCTGATTTGTCTGAAAAGAATTTGGGTGTTTTTTTTCCCCCCCAAATTACCTGGTTTTTCCTAACTACCTACTGTTTGGATGCAAATTCACCATCAAATAGATTTTTCTCCTTTAAAAAAAAATTTACAAGTATGGAAGCTAATCTTTGAAGATGCATCAACTAAAGGAAATGGTAACTGTTGAAGGAGAATGAATGCCTGGTGTGCATATTTCTAAGTTAAGAAGGAACTTAATTTTTTCATCAACAAACAGAAGAGTGGTCCATCCTTTCAATAGGATTAGGACACTTCCCCTGTCCTCCCCTCTCCTCCTGCTCTGGCTCAGCACTAAAATACACAGGAAAGCGAAACTGTGCCATTGGCCACTAGGCAACCAGCCCCACAGTTATGATTGCAGCTTCCTATTTGCAACCAAAGATATGCAAAACTACAGAGTTCTTCATCTGTATTTTAATAGGCACAAAATTTCCCTTCCAGGGGGACCTGGCCTCATCCTTCATCCATTTCAAAGAGCGATTCCATGCAGTGAGCAGACCCAGTGCTTCTCTTAGGCAATGAGCGTTTCTGCTCTCTGAACCACTCCCTCTATCTGAAATGTCCACATCTGATGGTGAAACTACCACACAGGATGTAAAGGACCCATCAGCTGCTAAGTCAGCTGAAGACGCAATAACACAAGTGCTAGAGAGTTGCATAAACAAATCCAAGATGGAAAATAGTCATGTGGACACTGGCTTCTTCAAGCATGAAGGCCTGCTAACTACTCTCCAAGGAGAGTTGATGGGAATGAATTTAGGCTTTTCCAGCTAGCATCCTGATAGGGTCCTTTCTCTCTTCCTGTTGCTGAATCTATCCAAGAACCTACTTTTTTAAGGAAGATATGAAAAACTGCCTATTGTCTTCACTAGCCCAGAGGTGTGGACAAGGAATCCGGAAGGCTGGTGACCCTTGAAGCTCAGCAGAGGTCAGAGCTCTACACCCACTGTTTAATCCAGACAATGGTAGCAGAAGCAACTTCCCCACCAGATAGTCATGTAAATCCTTATTGATAAGATGGTCTGTGTGTTAGTGGAACTTCCCTGCCTAAGGGCTATAGGTGTATCCAAACTCAATAAAAAGAGGGTAAGGCCTGAGCACAACAGTAGTCTCTCCCACTAGAAGTGGACTCTCTGCCTGGCCCCCCATTATTCCAAATTGATTCTTTTCTAGTTTCTCTCTCTTCATTTTGTGTTCGGTCTTCTTCAGAGCTCGAACCCTGAATAGGTACCCTGAACCACGCAGGATGTGAAAGGGGTTCCCACAGGAGGAGAATGTGAATTATGATGTCATCATTCAACGAGGTGGGCAGTGACATCCTAGACCTGTGTCCATCACAGGCCAGGAAAACACGTGCTGACCCTTGTTCTCAACTTGGTCACCATGTGGGAGAAGAACCTCGGACAGCAGTTTTAACTTGGGCCTGTGAATATGGGTGGTTAAAGAAAATTACATTTTTGTTTTCCTGAACTGAAACTTAGCATGTCTTTCAATCACAGATGTAGGCAGCACACTGGAATAGTAAGTAAGTAATGGTAGCACCTGTGCCTGTCACCAAGGGAAATCATAGAGCTTCGCAAATCACATGACAATTGTTGCAGATGCTTTGATTTATACTTACCCGTTTCAGATCATGATTAAATATTAGAGGTGCTGCTACATCCTGTTATTTACAAGGCTACTGAAGAAGTCCACATGTTACCACGGCATAATCGTACTATTTTGCAACTGTATCTCAACATGGTTGTCTTCCTTTGTGATTCTACATATTTTATTTTATTATTTTTAATTTAAAAATGGTTTGAAATCTAAAAACATTCTGATAAGAGTCCATAGACATCACCCAGGTTGTCAAAGAAGTTCACACTCTCTGCCCCCAACAAAACAATGTAAGAACCCGTGAGGAGACCCTCAGACTTGTCCGTGCCGTTTTGGGGTGACTGCAGTATTACCCCTTTGCAAAATCACAGCTTCTATGTATCCAGGGGCCTATAAAGTTACTCAGTTGGTGCAGTTCATATGGCGTTAGTTACCTCTTTCCCAGTAACACACTGTAACAAAAACCTCAGATGCAGTACAATTGTAAAATATGGAATCATTTCATCTTCAAATCGCTGGTTGAAACTGCGCCAGCTTTCAGCTATTCAAGCGCTGCCTCTCTGAATCACGCAGTACCAAGGTCCCTTTGCCTCCCCAGCTTCCTCTTTGGGTGTTTACCCTGCGGTTCTTTCGCTCTGGGTCACAGGTGCACTGACAGATAGGCAGGGCACCCAGGGGAAATGACATTCAAATCTGACAATTTTCCTATATCACTAAGAAGTCGTGAATGGGTGGAGGTTGAAAGCATTAAGTTCAGATTTTGGATTACCTGTGGGTTTTAATTACCATGCCATCCCTGTCCAAGGCCTTTTGAGTCCCCCTGTCACTGCACTCCTGTTGCTCTCATGAGACACGTATTAGCTGCTACTGTGTGTTGTTAGTTATCTTCACAGTGACACGCTCTTTGAGACCATGGAACCTGTGTTATTTTTCACTTGGGTTGCCTCTGGTGCTTGGCAGATAATACACCCACCATCAGTAGGTGTAGTTGAACTGAATAGCTGTCTACTATGCATATTTAGTGTGCCTCCATGCTTGAAGAGGCCAGTGCTAACATGATTGTTTTCCATATTGAATTTGTTTATTCCACGTCTATTCCACAAATACTGAGCACTTATCATGTGCCAGGCATCATGACTAGATACTAGAGCCAAAGATGAATAAGACACAACCACTTCCTCCAAAGAGTCTAGGGCAGCGGTTCTCAACCTGTGGGTCGCCACCCCTTTGGGGGTCGAACGACCCTTTCACAGAGTTGCCTAAATACATCCTGCATATCAATATTTACATTACAATTCATAACAGTAGCAAAACTACAGTTATGAAGTAGCAACAAAAATAATTTTATGGTTGAGGGTCACCACAACATGAGGAACTATATTAAAGTGTCGAGGCATTAGGAAGGTTGAGAGCCACTGGTCTAGGGCCTTGAGGATGCCAGACAATACTGCCATGGAATATAATGAGAGCAAAGATAGAGGTATGAACCAGGCAAACTGATGGCATCAAGGAGGCAGTGATCAGTGCTGGAGAATGAGTATCAAAGAAGGTGCTTCAGTGGGGACCTGAAGGATGAGTAGGACTTGGCCAATGGGAAGGGGGAGGTGGACACTTTCCAGGAATGGAGAACTGCTTGTCTTTCAGTAGTGGGCAGCAGACAGAATTCTTTACCTACCCATTAGCTTCTCTTCTCTCCTTCTTCCCATTAGCAGGACCCTAGTTTGGGACAATCTCAAGGAATACACACTCCTTCCCCAGACGCAGGCTCAAAAGCCAATCAGGAGTCAATCACGGCCATTCCTTTGCTCTTTGCCACTGACTGGCCCAGAGCAGGCATATGACCACATCCTGATAAATGAGATATAAGGGGATACCTGCTCAGGGCCTTCCCTTTGCACTTAAAAAACTTGAGAGTTTTTCTCAGAGAAAGACAGTTTCCCCTTCTTGTCTTGAAAACTATTACAGTATCTGCAGCTGTCCTGGTTAACGTATGACAGAAGAAAGATAATAACAGCCTGAGGGCTCTTTGATAGTAACAATGAATAGCAACGAATACTGGTAACAACTGGACTCCTGTGTGGGGAAAAATTAACCCTTATTTGTCTACGCTACAGTATATTTTTCCTCATAACGAAACATATTATAATTGACCTACATAGCTTCTGTAAACAATTTTCCACAGATATCCCCAGTCCTATCAATGAGATCACATGACTATAACCCTGAGTTGTACTGGCTGATTATCCCTGACCTGCATAACTCAACTCTTCCCTCTAATGTCTCCAGTCCTTTCTGGAAGACCCCAGGGGAACAGCTTTGAGAATGTAGTTTCCTCCCTCTACTCTGCATCCCACCCCCACCATGCTGAAACAGTAGTCTATGCAAAGCTAGGAGAAAGCCTTTTTCTCTGACTCTGTTTCACTCTTTCTAGATTAACCCCTAGTAGTGTGAATGCCTTGAGTGTCATAAACTTTTGGCCAAAGTGCATCTTCTGTCTCTTGTCTACCCCGGCTCTCTATAGGGGAATGTCTAAGGAATAGGAGTCGCAAGTCTCATTGACTTTTCTTTTTAATATTTTATTGATTTTTTACAGAGAGGAAGGGAGAAAGATAGAGATTTAGAAACATCGATGAGAGAGAAACATCAACCAGCTGCCTCCTGCACACCCCCCCCCCCACTGGCGAAGTGCCCACAACCAAGGTACATGCCCTTGACCGGAATCGAACCCGGGACCCCTCAGTCCCCAGGCCAACGCTCGATCCACTGACCCAAACTGATTAGGGCTGACTTTTCTTTATGTCATTGCACAGAAGCCTAGCATCAGCCTCCTCCTGCAGACAGAACAGAACAATAACAAAGGCTCGCAGGCATATCCACCCATGCCAATAGATGCCTCAGAGTTCAGGATCACTGGCCCTTCACAACCACTCTCCAATTAGCTCAGCCCAGAGCACAGCTACAGGTGCACATAAAGAAATGGGAACATCATAGTGCAAAGATAGGTAGGCACGACCCTCATATATCAAGTGAGGAGGTATAAGCTGCAATTTCTGAGTAAGTGTGCCTATGGTGTATTGAGCTACCATCCTGGCCTCTGAGCTGCTGTGACTGTGGGCAGAGCCTGGCAGCCAGAGCCCTTGGGCTGTCGATTCCAGCAGTGAGGGGTTTTGTGTGGGTCTAGGAGGGTGGGGCCAAGCAGAGTGGCCTGATGAGGCAGGCCATGACCTAAAAAGACTTGGAAACCATGAGGAGTCACTGGAAGGTTTTTAGAAGGCAATAACCTTTCCATTTTGGAAGAAAATAAGAGGGCAGTGCAAAGGCTGGATTGGAGAGGTGGACAGTGGGCCTGGGACCAAGAATACCAGTCTCGCCCTAACTGGTTTGGCTCAGTGGATAGGGGGTCGGCCTGCAGACTGAAGGGTCTCAGTTTCAATTCTGGTCAAGGGCACGTACCTTGGTTGCGGGCACATCCCTAGTAGGGGGTGTGCAGGAAGCAGTGATCGATGTTTCTCTCTCATCCAAGTTTCTAACTCTCTATCCCTCTCCCTTCCTTTCTGTAAAAAACCAATAAAATATATATATATATATATATATATATATATATATATATATATATATATTTTTTTTTTTTTAAAGAATACCAGTCTCACCTGAAACAGCCCAGATATGAAGAGATGAGGGACCAAATGAAGGAGTAGGTGTGAGAAAATAGAAGGAACCTGGGATATGAGGAGTCTTAAGGAGATAAAAATCAATGGACTTGCCAATTGGTTAGATATAAGGGCAGTGGGAATATCCAGGATGACTTCCAGCTTTTGGACTGAGAACCTGGATGAACAGTGGTGTCAGCCAGTGAGATTAGAAACACACGGGGGAAAGGTGGAGAAGAAAATTGGTCTGAGCTGCTGTAGTGTCCAAGGGAGATAACCAGTGGGCACTTGGACATATAGATCTCTGGTGTAGATTTGAGAGACTTCAGCCGATGAGTGACGGCAGAAGCCCATAGGCACTGGTGGTACTGATGAGGGAGACGAGAGCAGTGGTAAGAGCGTGCTAAAGACAGAGCAAGCAATAGAAGCTCAAGTCAAACTGGTTCAAGTCAAAGGACTGGGACTGAGCACTCAGCTCTTCTGGGTCTCAACTAATCTCTCTCTCTCTCTCTCTCTCTCTCTCTCTCTCTCTCTCTCTCCCTCTCCTTTTGGAATGTTGGTCTCATCTCAGACAGGACTTTTCTACTAGGCAAAGAACAAAGTCACTGGTAGCCCCAGGTTTTTCACCCCAGTCATTTTTTTCTTTCTTACACCATCTATATAACAACCCTGGGGAGAACTCGGATGGGCTTTGCTTAGACCAAACGCAGTTGCACTTGGATTGGTCAGGTCTGGATCATGGGCCCTCATCTGGTTGGGGGCAGTGTGCAGTGGCAGGTTCTGTTACCAGGAGAAGAGGGGTGGTAAAACTTCCTGGGCAGATATAGTTCCCGTGATCCCCTACACATCAAAATTTAAAGATGTCGACAGAAGAAGGGGAGCCAGTGAAGGAGACGGAGGGCTGACATGTAAGAGTAAATTATCAGCTTTTCAGAGGCCAAGTGCTGTGTCTTGTTCATATCTGTTTCCTCTTCCCCCTACAATTCGGAACCGAATGCTGTACCTGTAATCAAAAAGTGTACGGGGAATATATACATAAACACTCCACATGAAAAGCAGTGGGGATTTTTCAAAAGATGTAACAAACAAAAACTGACATCCAGAAATCCGATTTGGACAATATACAAAAGCACAGTTTTATGTAGCTGGCCATCACTGACATAATTTTGAATAGATTCCCTGAAAAGAGCTTGTCTTTTCCATGATTTAGATGAAGGCACCATATCAGTTTAGGCCCAAATAGTTATAGCAGCTGAGAATTTGATTTGGGAAATGTCTAATGGAAATCAGGGTTGTTCTTTTAAAGAATGTTTTATTGCTCTGTTCCAGGGCTGACTGTAATTTCATGCCGCATTTGTAAGTCTGTAGACAAATACCTTAATTACTAAGGATGTCAGATAGAAATAGGAGGCTTAATCAAAGCTTTATTAATCGGTGACATACTTGCAACTTTAGGGGACAGATGCCAGGAAAGAATGAAAGCTGGTAAGCCATAGTAAACCACTCTATAGGTAGTGAATGTGTGATCTTTTTCATGTCAAGTACCTTTTATATCCACTAGGGGGAGTCGTGCTGTGCATCAAAGCTTGGCTGTTACTATGTATAATGGAATTACATACTCATGAAAACTTGTCTAGTGATGGGGTGGGTCCTCTTTTCTAAAGTTCTCAGAGATTTGGCATGTTGTCATTTCCCCCCCGCCCCCCAAACATATGAGAGAATGTTATTCAAGGTGTGTTAAAGAAAATCAATTATTTAAGTTCTCACTGAATTTAGAAGGATCCACTAACCATTTTAGATGAAAGTTTTTATAAGACAGAAGTTTCTATCGTGAAATGTAGGGTTTTTATTTGCTGGAATATTTGCTTATTAAAAATATAAAATGCGGAATCTGTGTTGTTTCCATTTTAAAGAGTTTTATTTTAAATGCTTGCTAGACACTAGTGTAATCTTAGTGCTCAGTGGAGTTCTTAAAGTATTATTGGCACTCAGTTGATAATTATTATAATTATTATAAGCTTGTCTAATGTAATTACAGTATAAGACTTTTTCCTTTTCAACATAAAGCCATTTTAAAGCGAAGTTTGAAAGGTGCTGTAAATTAACATAATTCAAATGCAATGCTCAGATTTGCATTCAGTGGTAATTTCTTCATATTGTCAATAATATTTTTGTGGCTGAATATTCCTTTTCTATTTTTGTGTTCTCTGTTTTTGCAGAGATAATCAATTCACAATTTGATATTTGGAGATAAGGTCCTTAAGGAAGCAAAGGAAGGTCATTAGAGTGGTTCCTAATCCAGTATGACTGGCATTTTATAAGAGGATATTTGGACACAGACATATACAAATGGAAGACCATGTGAAGATGCAGAAAGAAGGTGGCCGCCTTCGAGCTAAAGAGAGAGGCTTCAGAAGAAACCAGTTCTGTCAACACCTTGATCTCAGACTTTCAGCTTCCAAAATTGTGAGGAGAGATTTTGTTGCTTAAGCCCAGAATCTGTGGTATTTGTTATGGTGGCTCCAGAAACCGAATTCAATGAGGTAGCATGGCACTTGAGCCCTGATGTCAAATAATGATGATGATAATAATATGGTGATAATAATTATTACTTATTGAGCACTTCCTGTGTGCCAGGCATTGTACAAAACGCTTTATACATATTATCTCATTTAATATGTTTTAAAATTTCATGAGATAGATGCCTTTTTTCTTCTTCTTCTTCAGGCTACCATGAGGCTGCTGAAGCTCAGAGAGCCCACAGAGTCACTGCGAGGTGGCCTTGGTGGTGGAACCTAGCCTGACTAGGGCCACTGCTGGCCTACAGAATCTTTGTACAAAGACAAGGCATCTCTCCCTTTGGGCACACCCCTCCCCATGCCAGGTTACAGGGCTTGATCAGCCAAAGAGGAGCTAGATTTCAGTCCCTCCTGCCCCTATGTCCTTGTGCAGGGTTCACCCTTCGTGGTGGCCATTCTGTCCCCAGGCATGTAATCGTAATATTGGACTGCCCCAGGGGCTGGAGCAGGCTACACCGCTGAGGAAGGAGCAGGTGGGTGCACACAGAGATTCTGAGAGCGGGGCATGCGACCTCACCCACTCCACAGCTGGCAATGAGGCATGTGGGTGTTCTAGGTCCTGGTGGGAGGGCTTCCAGGGGGCCTGTTTCCACAGGAGGCCTTGATTCAGCCCAGTTCTGTGAATTCACCTCAGAACAGCTCTGTCTCCATTTCTCAGCCAGCTGCCCTATCACCATCACCCCTGCACGCCCCCCAAAAGCAAAGAGACCGAGAACCGCATCATTCTACTGTGAACGTGAGTGTGCCTTTCTTCACAATTAAAGCTCCCGAATGTCTCAAATTGGCAGCTTTCATGGTGGGGGAAGCATCTGACAGTGTAAACAGTTAATCACCATTAAGAATACCCAATAAGTGAGGGGAGTCAGGTTTCGAATTGGTTGGTTCAGATGATTAAGGTGCAGAAGTCATAGCGGGGTGAAAATAAAGCACCGTCTGAAAAAGTACCGTCTTTAGAACTCAAGACGGTTTCTATTTCTACCGCAGAGAACAGTGTGTGTCACTTGTCCTTGAGCCATGAAGGCACTAAGAATATCCGATTTATCTTTAAATATTAGTCGGTGGGTGAGGTCTGGAGAAGAGGAAGTATGGCAATCTCTCAATAACCCTGTTTTAATAACAATGAGTAAAAATGGAATTTCTAGACCACTGGAGCTCAGACTTAAGGAGAACTGTCTAAAAAGGAAAAAGCATGTTGCTTCGTGTCTTGTTTGAAAAGATATTTCAGATGTGCAGTGGTGTTTGAGAGGTCATGGCCACCCCGCCCCCGCCACCTTCTGAACCCTCAGCCCCCAGGAGTCCTCGTTGATTTTTTAAACAAAGCTTTTACTTTTATGACTTGCTGGCAAAACATATAATCCTATCCAGTCAGGTTTCCATTTGTCTGTATCACCAGGTTGCACTTAGTGTAAAGAAAAAAAAAGTCTTTGCAAAGGGAGGGAAAATGTAGCTTTCCCAAGGCCAGATTTGGGGAGCCAAGCATGGGAGAGGAAGACCGGGAGTCCCTTGTGCCCAGCAGTCCTTCACGCTTCCCAGCAGTGGACAAACAACATACAGATTGAACTATCATCTAGGTCACTTCTCCAGCCATGTTTGGAGGAAGGTTGGTTCTTCAGTTATGGTTCTGGCAGGAAACAGGTGACACACGCAAACAGATACACTAATGAAGGGACCAGGGCGGAGGCACAGGCAGGACGAAGGGAGACCAGTAAAGGCTAGCAACAGAGGGAGGCTTTGGCTCCCACAGGCCTGAGGAGGAGGGCGAGAGAGTGGTTAGGAGCCAGAGAAGGCTGTGACTCTAGCTATGGCTGTGAGAATGGGCTGTCCACAGGCTCTGTGGTCTCCAAGATCTCCCTCCAGCTAGGAGAATAAATACCTACTATCCTCTAGCTACTGCCCTGGACCTGGTGCTGGTGCCTCTCATTGAAGCCAAAAGGCAAGGGATATGTCTATCAGTGGTGACCTTCTGAGTGTAGAGCAGGAAGAGAAAGAGTGGGGGAATGGTATAGAGAGAAGTGGAGAATATCCAAGCACAGGTGGGGAAGAAAAAATAAGCAGGGAGGACCAGGAAAGGGGCAGAAAGGCAAAGTAAATGCTCCATCTTCCATGGGATTTGCACCTGGGATTCTGTGCATGAGGCTTCGAGTATCTGAGAGATGCTGTGGACCCTCCACATTCCCAGTGCCATCCCCAGGGAGGTGCCCAGTGAAGCAGCCCTCACTGTGGGGACCACATGCCGAGCTTCCCAATAGCCACAGCCCATGCTCAGAGCCGGCACCCGTTGATTCTTGCCCACCTTGGTGGAAGAAGCACTTCCTAGGGAGCGGAAAGGACATAAGAGAGAAGGGATGCTAGTGTGGTGGTGAGCACAAGACTGCTCACGGCCAAGTCCAGCAACTTTATTAGTCAGCTCAGAGCATCGCCTGTCAGAGTCTGAAGGAAACAGAACGATGCGTGACTGTGAAGGTATCTGTGTGTGTATCTTATCTTCTGCTATTCAAGAGTTTGAGTTATTATTATGAGGGACTGGTTTCTGGCAGGTCTTCTCTTTGAATGGGTCTATGCCATGCTGTCAGTTATCAAAGGATTCAGGGCCTAGGATTATGCTGACAGGGAGCCTCAGAGCTGTGACGGCAGACCAGAGACTTGGGAAAAGACCTGGCATTAAAGAGGGATCAGCATTTTGTGTGTAGGCCTTCATGCCCTTTCGGCTTCATATTTCAAAAGAACAGCAAGTAAAATAAGAGCAGAGACAGCCTTGAATCTTGTGAAAATCAGAGAAAAGCTGGTGGCCAAGAAATTGCTCAGCAAAGGATAGAGATTCACCAAATCTGAAGAAATAATGAAGGAATGGTTTTGTCTTGTTTGGAAAAGCAGTGATGGCTGATTGACCATATTTTGCTTTCAAGCAGGAGTGGTCTCAGACTCTTGGCCACGGACGGTCTTGGCAAATTTTTTGAAGAAAGGGCTCAAGAGAAACTTCATGACAGAGTGGTCTACTACTCGAGAAGTGAGGTACTGGGGTGCCAGGGAGAGGTCCTAGACACCACAGTGACATTCAGCCCCAGCTGCATGGCTCAACTGGTTGGAGTGTCATCCTGCATACCAAAGGGTTGTGGGTTTGATCCCAGGTCAGGGCAGGGATGGGAGGCAACCAATCAATGTTTCTCTCTTACATTGATGTTTCTCTCTCACTCTTCCTCTCCCTCTAAAATCAAAAAATATATATATCCTCAGGTGAGGATTTTCAAAAATGCTAAATATTAGAACTCAAAAAAATAATCAACATTTACATTCTATCCCATAGGCAATAGCTCATGTGTCCTAAAGCTGAGTATAAAGGAAGTCATTTTGACCTTGAATAAAAAGTTGTTTCTTTGTATATCCAATCCATCCTCCCCTCTGTAATTGTAACTCTACTAGGAATGACCATAAGCCATGAGGTGGGAAAGAGAACAAGTGTCATATCACAGGTGGCCTCACTTCCACCTACGGAAGGAGCCCCCCTGAGCCTCATCACTTCAACCACAGGCAGGGGCACTGTCGCCGGGTGTAAGACTGTTCAACCATTGGGGGCTGTGCGGCTGGGTGAGGGAGGATGTGGGGCTGTGCTCCTTCAGTCACATATCGACTGCGCTGCATTTGACTGACTTCTCCTGTTGCTTGAACTTGTCTCTCAGCATCAATTCAAACTTATTAAATGGCTCTTCATCTTATCCATCTATTCATCAGCAGACTAGAAAGGAGGCTGGCTCGTTTCGTTGTCCTGTCAGTCACCAAAAGGGGCGGGAGCCTCGAGAAGGGCCTCCACGTGGATGATCACGCAGGTTTGCGAACTGTGGAGAGAGAAGGGGCCTGTCTTACGTCTTAGAAGAATAACACATACTATTTAACACACTGGGCAGTGTTTCTCAAATGCTGCTGGGCAGGGGTTGTTAACTGTGTAGACAAACCGTGAAGAGAGTTCATTGACCACCAGAACTAACTTTCTCCGTTGCTTCCAATCCCTGCTGACCCAGTCATCCCTACAGACCACTGTTAGATTTTTTTTTTGTCAGAAAGGAGACTGAAGCACCAATGATAGCCATCTTGTGACTGTGACCAATTGCCTACTGAACATTCTTAATGTCCCGAGCCTCGGCAGGAAACCACTGAATCTCTAAAGCCCTGTCCAGCAGAAATGAGTCTGATTGTGGATGGTCTGGTTAACCCAGATTGCCTCCAGTGCCTGAGGGTGTTGATATTTTCTCATGATGAAGGCTTTCCCATTTAGTGAACGCTACAAATAAAACTGCTCAGAGTCAGTATGAACGGCCTGTTTCCGTGGTAGCAAGCGCTTGTCTGGAGGATAAGTCTGTACCATCTTTTTTTTTGGGGGGGGGGGGGCGGAGAGGTCAGCCAGTAGTGTTACAAGGAGCTCTGAGTGTGCAATAGTGACATTCAAAGGGGTGGGCTCCGTCAGATGGAGAGGGAAGCTCTGTCACCAATGGGATTTGTACCCTTGGCCAGACAGCGGTATCCAAGAAAAAGAAATCAAAGACACACAGCGTCCACACACCTAAATATTTATTCCGGTTGTTTGTACTTCCCACACTTTTCAAATGTGACTTGTGTCCTGAAGGTGGAGCTTTAGTTCACAGGAAGATTGGAAAGGGGCAGCAACCGTGCCTGCACAAAATAGGGCAGAATCAGCAAAGAATACCGTTATATGCCTCCCGGTCTCCTACATTTTTCACGCCCCAAAGTAGGCACAGATTCAGATACCTTTCCTGGTAGGAGCCTGCATACAGATAAATGGGAGGGAAAAGAAGCTCGCTCTCAAGAGTGGGGCTTATGGTTCCAGTAGAGTGGGGAGAAACTCGCCATCAAAACCATTTGTACTTCTTGATGGTAGTATTTTTAAGATGTTTCTGTTTCAAAATGAGGCAGCAATGAATTGAGTAGTGATCAAAGCGCCACACTATAGAGTATGTTTAATCCCAGTAGCTCTCAAGATGGTCTGCTACTGATTGTAGCAGCTCTATGGGACTTAGAGAAATTGCTTGGTTACCAGTGAAGTAAAACCATCTCCGAAACAGAGCCGAAGGTTCCTGCTCAGCACATAACAACGCCGCCACAGCCGGTGATGATGGCAGCGACGATCAGTGTGCTCTTCATCACTCACAGGGAAATTTCAAAACACCAGCACACAAATCCCCTGCTATGCCATGATGGCTTCGATGAGCTGCTGCAGATGTTTCTTGGATACTACTTTTTCCATTTCCGGCAGCGCAAAAATTCTCAAAGCATGTCAGGTGGGCAGGGAATGGGGCACACGGCCTGATTACTTTGGAGCAGAGAGAGTGCATCTGATCTGCCTTGCTTACGATCAGATTAACGAGCAGCCCGCATCTCAGGCCTTTCCCCTTCCTTCTCCACCCTCCTCAGGGCACCCCAATCACCATCACCACAGCAGAAACGGCAACCTTGTATCTCATGGGAAAGCATTTGCTGCCCACCGACAGGCTAAGATAATGTTAACCAGTTTCAAAGAAGGAAGTGATGAATGGAAAGATGACCCCTCTGGACTCAGAATGTGAGAGTGGGTGATGGAATGATGTGACCCATTGATGGCACATTTGGGGCAGAAACTCCGTTTCTTTCCTGCTTCTTTATTTAGTTCACCCTCCTTTCCTTATGCCTTCCAAACTCCTTCTCCTGCTGACTCGAAGCACTGTTGTAGAAGTTTGAACCTGCATCAGCTGCTCCTTCAGGAGGGCTCAGCATCTGTAGGAAGTCCACTTATTCAACACCCCCACCCAAAAAAAAAACAACAAAAAACCTGCTCCACATAGATTCTATTTAGAGTTGAGAACTGGGAGAAGACAGAGGGTGCACCCTGTCCCCTTCCCGGGGGCCTGAAAACAGCCTGGGAAAGGAAAAGAGATCATTTCCCACAGATGCCTAGGGATCCCCAGGAGCCAGCCCCTGGTGACCTCCTGCATCACCTGCCAGACTGTATGGGTGCTGGTGGTGCCATCAGCTGCCGCTCAGGCATCTGGGAGGCATCTGTGTGTCCTCTAGGATGCCCCCTGCTGAGAAATCTTGAACCTTCACCCAGGAGAGGTAGTCATTCAGGTGTGCAGTAACTCAGAAATACAGGGTGGGGCAAAAGTAGGTTTGCAGTTGTGAGTGCAGGAAACATAGTTTATTCTTATATTATTATTAATGAATTATTGTAAACCTACTTTTGCCCCACCCTGTATACTGTGCTTCAGAAATTCTTGATGGTTTTGTGAGCAACCAGCTGCTACTTGCCCCCTAAGGGAATTGGTGAGACCTCAGAGGATCCAAACTAAAGAACTGGGAAGGGATGGGGGGGGGGGGTGAAGGGAGGCGGAGAGAGAGAGAGAGAGAGAGAGAGAGAGAGAGAGAGAGAGAGAGGGAGAGAGAGAATGAATATGCCTCTAAGGAAATAAAGGTACCTGTTCTAGGATTAGAAGGCTGGGCAGGGGAGGGGAGGTTGCAGCATTTAACTTGGGGAACCTTTTGGTTACACTGTGGAGAATGCTCTCTGGGTATTGTAATGGCCACAGGTGGCACTTGGCTAGAGCAGGAGGTGTAAGTGGCCCTAGAGCTGGAAACAGGTTAGAATCTCAACTCTGCTATTTACCAGCAGGATCTCTGCCCCTCCGCCCCCACCCCACCCCCGCGCGCGCAAGTTCCCTAAGCTCTGCATGACCATTTTCCTCCTAATTAATAGGGTTGTTGTTATGGGTATTAAATGGGTCTACTGTATTGAATTTAGAACAGCACCGGGTACGTAGTAAGTGTTCAGTAAACGCTAGGTACGACCAGGAAGGTCAGGTGGTGAGTAGAACTTGAAGGGCTAGGTTTGAGAGCCTGGGACTCCGTTGCCAAGGGAGATTTGAGACCCTTTTCAAATATGGGAGCTCCAGCGCCAGGGATTGTCCAGGATCAGAGCTTTGGCGCCTGCCTTCCCCCACCTCACTCTGCTGACCAGGGAAATCCACCCTCCTTGATAGGGGAGCCCTGGTGCCCCGAGCCTCGGGCTCGTCCCCGTCTCCCGCGCGCCTCCTCAGGGCCTCCCTGCCGCGCTCCACACCTGTCAACCGTCCTTGCAGCCTCCCTGTGGCCCAGCCCCCGGCCTAGAAGCAACCCTCTGGTGCCTGAGGTCATCGCTCCCCGGGTCTGGCGTCTCCCCTAGCCTCGCCCCCCCCCCCACTGCTCTGGTAAACAAAACCCTAGCGTTGGAGCAGCCCCGCGGGGGGACGCGCGCGGGAGCTCGCTCGGTGCACAGTTAGCGCGCCCCGGGAGCCCCGGGCCAGCCAAGGGGCGATGGTGGCGGCCCTGGCGGCAGCGGCGGGCGGCTCAGCTTTGTTTTGAATAGATGAAAGAGGCCACCTACACAGTAACCCAAATTATCAGACCTCCCTCCTCCCTATCTCGCCGAATCAAGAGGGGAGGGGGAATGGGCGTGGAGGGAGGGAGGGCGGGCGGGCGGGCAGGAGGCGGAGGGCGGAGGAGGAAGAGGATGAGGAAGGGGGCCAGTTGCATCCCACTTTCACAATGGGAAAGTGAAACGCACTAGCGCACCCAACCTCCCCTGTCCTCCCCGCCCGCCTCGCTCCCCCCACCTCTTCCCCTCCGCGCCTCCCCGCGAGCGCCAGCGCTGCACAGAGGAACTCTCCGGAGAAGGAGGGCCAGGAGGAAGCGGCGCCGGAGCGCGCAGGGCTTGCCGCCGCCGCCGCCGCCGCCGCCGCCGCTGCACAGGCTGCCGGAGCGAGCCCGCCGCGCGCCGCCCTCCCCGCTCTCCTTCCCAGGCGAGCCGCGGGGATGGGGCGGCCGCGGGAGCCCGAGCGCGCGCAGGAGCCGCCGCCGCCGCCGCCGCCGCCCGCGTCTCCGTCGCCGCGCGCCTGAGCCGCCGTCGCCGCCTCGCGCCCTGCCCGGGGGCGACCCCCCAAGCCCCATGGAGGTCTCCCGGAGGAGAGCCCCGCCGCGCCCCCCGCGCCCCGCCGCGCCGCTGCCCCTGCTCGCCTATCTGCTGGCTCTGGCGGCGCCCGGCCGGGGCGCGGACGAGCCCGTGTGGCGGGCAGAGCAAACCATCGGAGCCATCGCGGTGAGCCGGGCGGACGGCGTGTTCGTGGCGAGCGGCAGCTGCCTGGACCAGCTGGACTACAGCCTGGAGCACAGGCTCTCGCGCCTGTACCGGGACCAGGCGGGCAACTGCACGGAGCCCGTCTCGCTGGCGCCCCCCGCGCGGCCCCGGCCGGGGAGCAGCTTCAGCAAGCTGCTGCTGCCCTACCGCGAGGGGGCGCCCGGCCTCGGGGGGCTGCTGCTCACCGGCTGGACCTTCGACCGAGGCGCCTGCGAGGTGCGGCCCCTGGGCAACCTGAGCCTCAGCTCCCTGCGCAACGGCACCGAGGTGGTGTCCTGCCACCCGCAGGGCTCGACGGCCGGCGTGGTGTACCGCGTGGACCACAAGGACCCCTGGTACCTGGCGGTGGCAGCCACCTACGCGCTGCCGGAGACCGAGACGGCGAGCCGCTGCAACCCGGCGGCGTCCGACCGCGACACCGCCATCGCCATCAAGAACACGGAGGGGCGCAGCTTCGACACGAAGGAGATGGGCCGCCTCAAGAGGAGCGACGGCGGCGCGGGCAGCCTGCACTTCGTGGACGCCTTCCTCTGGAACGCCAGCGTCTATTTCCCCTACTACCCCTACAACTACACGAGCGGCGACGCCACGGGCTGGCCCAGCATGGCGCGCATCGCGCAGAGCAACGTGGTGGAGTTCCAGGGCCAGGCGGCCCTCGACTGCGGCCAGGGCCACCCCTCGGGCCGCCGCCTGCTGCTGTCCTCCAGCCTGGTGCAGGACCTGGGCGTCTGGGCGGGCGTGTTCAGCGCGGCCACCCGGGAGGGCCGAGAGCAGCGCTCCCCCGCCACCACGGCGCTCTGCCTCTTCAGGATGAGCGAGATCCAGGCGCGCGCCAAGAGCTGCGAGCGGGACTTCGAGTCCCCCGAGCCCAGCTGCGTAAGTCCTGCCCCGGGACGCTGCCGGGAGCGCTCCTGCTGGGGAGCCGCCGATGAGGCTGGGGGGAGAGGAGACAGCGGGTTGGCATTCACCGGGTCCGGGATTCACACAGCCCCGGGGGCCGCCCGACGCCATTCTCACACGGTCTACGAGGCCCCGGAGACTCTAAAGCAGGGCCAGGGATCCCCAAAAGGGAGTGTAAAAGGGGCGGTGGAGAGGGCAGGAGTGAGCCTCAAAACTCTAGCGGCTGAGTCCCAGCGCCGTCCTTCCCTGTGCGGACGCGGGCGCTTATTGGAGGCTGAGCCTCCCGTGCAGCCCCATCCCCTCCCTCCCCTAACCGCGAACTCAGGTGTGTGGTTCTAGCTGGCTTGTGGCTTTGACCCCTTTCCCAAACATGGTCACCAAACACAGTGCCCTGCGCAGAGAAGCCACTTTCCAAAGGACTTGCCGCCACACCCCAGGCCTTGTGCCACTCTCCCTCCCCCCCTCTCCCCCAGCCCGCGAGGGCAACACCTGTGATGGGGTCCGAAGAGTTGGTAGCCTGCTGGACCTGGGGCAGATCCAGCCTGGCTCGCGTTCGGCCACACAGAACCCTCAGCGCGACCCAGCGCCAGGGGGCGGGGCTGTGGTTGTGCCAAGGGTGAGCTGTGGTCTCCCGCGGGGTGGGGGGGAGAGGGTGGGCAGGCAGCGGTGGCTTTGTAGGTAAAAGCCTCACCCTGGAGGGAAGAGCAAGAGAAAGTGTTGGGGGTGCTACAGGCGGTTTCTGGGCTTCAGATTGCCTGACTACATCGTGGGGGCTCCCGGGCACCACCCTTGTGTTGTGACCCAACCAGACAAACAGCACAGGCTTCGTTCCCAGGGCAGCCACAGCTGACTCTTGAGACTGGCATTTCTTTGACTGGAAAATAAAGCGGCGGTTCAAGAGGGTCCGGTTGATGGGGATTATGGAGCCATTGTGCACTTCTCAGAGGCCGTTTTCCTTCCAAGGCTGCTGGCACATCTACTCCACATATGGCTCCTGAGAGTGAGCCTGCTGAGAGCCTCCTTTATGACTGGACGCAAATCAAAGAGCAGGAATTAATGGCTACAGGTGTTGCCATTGTTTTGGCATAAAAGGCGTCAGGGAGGCAAGGGAGCAGTCTCCACTTGGAAAACGTGTTGTGTTGCTATAATTGTTGTGTAGGCACACAGGGTAGCACTGACTCTGAGGTGCATTAATGTGTGCACAGAGAGACATTCCCACCCCACTCACCCCTTTCTCCGCGAAACCCATCTTACTAAATATTAGCCCTATTTTCTAGGGAGAAAGAAATAACGGAAGTCCTTTGCCAGGCTCCTTAGAATAGTCATTTGCTTGTTCCACCTTGCCTATCAGTTGCATGCTGATAATGCCTTCATTTAGTCACTGGTATAATTTTAAAGCATAAATGATATATAAGGCACCCTAAAGGACTTCATCTTGCTATACACATATAATTTAATATTTATCCTCTGTCTTTATTAGATCTTTATATTCTATAGTACGAGTTTAGTGAAAATTATCGCTTTCCACTCCTTCGTTGAAAGACTTGAAAATACCCCCAAATATTACTTTGTGTCAAGCTTAAGGCATACTTGGTCTCTGGGGCTAATGACAAGACAGCTCGGAGGCCCACAGCAGGTAATAACAGCGGACGTCCAAGCTTTGCCATCTGACAGCTGTGTAGATGTGTGGAGCCAAAACATTTCTCTTGACTGCCTCTCTCTACTCCTTGGGTCCTGGAGGACTTAGTTCCCTTCCAAACGCAGCAGGCATCCCGAATGCACTCAGAATCTGTGTTTTGGCTCGATCAGGTGTTCCTCCTGGTGCTGGGATGAGGAGGGAAGGGGCAGTCCGAGTGCTGTTTATCATCTTCACGAGAGCTTCTGGGAGAGAGCTGCCCGTTGGAAATGAAGCGAGGGATAAACACACGCTGCCAAAAAAATCTGGAATTGGAAAAAGACATAATTAAAAGAGGTCCCTCCATAGCATTTTTTGCTGCTGTTATTTATTGAGAACTCCCAGTGTGCTCAGAGCTATGTGTTCTGAAAGACGAGGTCTCTACCCCCTGAGTTTGTCATCCAAGTTAAATAATACACTCTGGTTCAAACAATAGCATGTCATGGTCGCACAGGTGGGAGCTTGGAGTTTTGCTTTCTTTTTTTTCTTCCTTATTTAAGTAAATTTCTTGCTGCTAGTATGCACTAAAAAGCCTTAGTGGAATGGGATTTCAAGAGGGGATTGAATGGGGTGGGGGAAAGGTGGTGGTTTTGCTGAAAAAGCTATTTTCTAGCCTATTAAATAGGCAGTTAGGATACTTCATTCAACAAACATTTGTTTGTTGCCTCCTAGTGTGAGCAACGCTCTGTGCTGGGTGCCACTGATTTTGCCGCTGAAAGGACAATGGCAGGTTGCAACCCCATTTAATGGGGTCATGGCATCAGTGTGCCTCCAGTTGTCACTCAGAACAATGATGTCATTTGAATGGCACTTGTTCTGCATTTTATTTTCAGGTTTGGTTGTGTTTTGGAAAAGACAGGCTGAATTATAGGTGCCGAACACAGGAGACAGACTTGAAACACCCTAGCGGGAGCCTCAATAGATTCCAACCGCGGTTCCTTCAGAGCAGACAGTCATTTGAACAGTAAACCACAGGCAGCGAGGCACAAGGGGCCCGATGTGCTTGCCTTCTCCCTCTCCTATTAGAGGGCTTGCTCTGATTTTCCATCTTTAATCAACCATGGGTAGCAAGGTAACAGGAGTGACTGGATTGTGTTTCCTTGTTTCGTGGCTCCCTTCCTATGAATCACGTGTTGCAGATTCTCTTCCCCTTTAGCCCCTCCTGCTGAGGGTTCATTTGGGGGATGCCTGTGCCACGAGTGTGTACTAGTCAGCCTTTTACACACTGGGCTGTTGCTTTTTTCTGCCTTGCCACCAACTTTGAATTCCCTTTCACAACTCCAGCAGGTTAGCTTCAGCTCGAGAACGTGCCAAGGCAGCCGATTTCTGTAGACCTTAATAAATAATAACAGTCCTGTAATAATCATGATGATAATCCGGGGAAATATTTGCACAGTGCCTTGCCATATATTATGTCTTGTGAGCCCTCATCAAGTATGAGGCTGAGTCTATGAGGAACATTACCATTTATCTGATGAGGAAGCACAAAAGAGCAAAACAGCGGGTATCAGGGCCCTCCAGCTTAAACCCAGGTCTTGCAATGTCTCCTTGTATATTTTTTCCACTCTGGTGCCTCTCAAACTTTCCCTTGAAAGTCCCCTAACTGAAAAGGCAGCAGCCAACCTCCCCTGAATGTGGGGTTGAGGTTGCAGGGGGCCCTTTGAAATGCATTTTTAAAACGTCATGTGATTTTTTTCATTCTATTTCCTAACATATCTGTGTGCTTTGGTTAATAGATGAAAAAAGAATGTTTTAAATTATGTACAAGCTAATGAATTTCCTCTCTCTCTGAACGACAGCTACTCCTTGCACACCAGTGCACTTGGAGAAAGTGTTTGTACCCGAGGTTTGAAGTCTGATTGTTCCAGGTTTGTTTAGCTGCCATAGTTGGGTCCTGGGATTGCCTGTGGTTTAAACATGGTAACCACCCCCTCTGGAGACACTGAGAGTGGTGTTTTCTTATCCTGTTGGCCAACGGGACCAAAGCCTGCCATGATTTAGCTGTCATGCAGACAACCACAAAATGCTCACATGCTCTCTGACAGACAGTAACCCAAGACTCTTCCAGCCGCTGCATGCAGAAGTGATGTCCCAGGACCACTTGGCAGTGCAGTTTTCTTGACCTCAAAATCCACAGTCTTCCTGTCATGTTTATTCCTCCTCTGGTTTCTGTTGTGATCCCGTCTCACCATTTTGCAATCTATAGGCCAGATGGTGACTTTTACCCTCATATATACATTTGATACGCAACGGTGGGTTTTCAAAGCTCAATACCCACTCAGAGGGAAAAAGCAGTCATAGCTACTGTCTACTAGGTAGCTAACATGGTCAGGCTTTGTGTTAAGCACTTTACATGCCTCACTTGTGGTTGATTCTCACAGCCATCCAATAAGACAAGGACCATAGGTGTTATTATGATTTTGCAGATGATAAAATTGAGGCCCAGGGAGCTTTAGTAGGTTCCACAGCTGGTAAATGGTAGAGATTTTAGGACCTGGGTGGTCTGGCCTTGGACAGTCTGGCACCATGGATAGTGGGTGCTGGTGTCAGTTCTATCCTGTGTGGAGCTAGCTGGGCTCTTGCAACTGCTAAATCAGCTGTTTGCTTGACATGAGATTTATGATAGAGCAGAGAACCCCTGACCATGAACTGAGTTTCTGGTTCTGTGTGTTTGAGCACCTGAAGTTAACACTCAGGGAGGTTGTAGTTCTGAAACTGTCAGCTTCTAGAGAGTGCTGACATTCTTGTATTCAGGTTTATAATGACCCAAGATAGACCTATAGGGCCTCAAGGGAATTGCTCCTCGTTTTTGTTCTTGGACATGACCTAGCTCATAATCTAAATCCGAGACATCAGCCTAAACCTGGACTACAGACACTCTTCTCTTTATCAGCAGCCACAATTAAAATGTCATCCCCAGAAAGTAAGGGACCTTGTAACATTTTATTTTTTGTTGAACCAAGAGTACCTAGCATGTAGTACCTTGTATAGTTGGGGACTTGAGAAGTATTTGTTGAATTAACAAATGAAGGGTTTTGGAGGATCATGTTGGAAATGATTTCTGTACTTAGTGGCAATATTTTCCTGAACCTGGCCACCTCATTCTCCCTTAACTTACTGTCATAATGTCTGATGCATCCAAGCCTCTTTTTCTCAGTTCCAGGCTCTCTGGCATCCTCCACTCCCCTGGCTCTTCCTAGAAATCCCCATTCACTGGAATAGCCAGACTTCTGATCTTGCTAATTTGGAGGTTAACTTTGACCGTGGAAACCCAGCACAGTTGGATCTTTTATGTCATCCTACATAATAAAGCCTAATATGCAAATTGACCAAACAGCAGGACAACCAGTCACTATGACACACACTAACCACCAGGGGGCAGATGCTCAACACAGGAACTGCCCCCAGCAGCAGGTCCCAGGCAAGCCAAGGCAGATGCCAGTGGAGGCCCCCCTGGTCGCCCTGCAGATCGGCCTTGATCGCTGGTCAGGCCTAGGGACCCTACCTGTGTATGGATTTCATGCACTGGACCTCTAGTAATTTAATAATGTGCATGATCATGCCTTTCAGTGATAAGAGGAAAAGGGCTTTATGCTGTAGGTAGGGCAATGATTCTCAGAGTTCAGTCTCTGACCTAACAGCATAAGCATTACCTGGGAACTTGCTAGAAATGCAAGTTTTTGGGCCTTATATCAGACTTACGAAATCAGAAACTCTGTGTTTTAACAAGCCCTCCAGGTGATTCTGATATACACTCACATTTTAGAACCACTGCTGAAAGGGAATACAATTTTCCTTGTATTCCAGCTGAGGCACCTGAGATAAGAATTTGTCCATTTTTAAAACTCATCCCACTTTGTCCACAGATGATCTTGGTGTGGGAGTGGTGGAGAAAGAAACTTTATTCAGTGCAAACAGCTCATTTGAGATGCAGCATAGGGAGGCTTCTCTCTGCCTAGACAGCTCTGCTCTCCTCCAACAAGACATTTAAGTTGTTGCAGCTCTGGCCATGGAAATGCAATCTTCTGTCTCATCTTAAGTGGAAAGGGAAAGTACACCCTCAGAGCCACAGGGGAGCTGACTTATCTATACTAATAATCTATACTAATAAAAAGGTAATATGCTAAATAGACTGAACATCTTCCAGATGACCTTCCGGACAAAGCCATGGTGGCAGGGCTGAGGCAGAGGCAGTTACAGGTTCTCAGGCAGGCAGAGAGCAGTTAGGAGGATCAGCCCAGCAGGCAGTGAGCGGTTAGGAGCCAGCAGCCCCGAGGGTTCCCGCATTGGAAAGCATGCAGACCAGGCTGAGGGATCCCCCTCTCCACCCCCCCCCCTCCGTCAGTGCACAAATTTTTGTACACCGGGCCCCTCGTATAGACAGAAGTTCCCACTCCTGATACCTGATTGGTCTGTCTTCATGAAAATGAGGACTCCAAATCCTTGAAGTTTGATTGGTTCAAAAGACACTGTCCTGATTGTTCAGAATGGAGCCACTATGATTGGTTGATGAAGAAGCTGATGGGCTTATAACTGCACAGCTCTGATTGGATGTGGAAAGCCTCAGTCCTATTGGTTGAAATAGGATCCAGGAACTCCTTTATAAGGGCTAGCTCAGATGGCAGAAACAGTACAGGCAGGCAGTCCAGTGCAGGTGTCTCCCAGAAGTGTAGATCGTGGGAGAGGTCCCTGTGTAGGAATGGCTACTAGGCTCTGTTTTTAAAATTTGTGACCAATTAAGCCACTGAGAGCCTTTCTTAGTAGGTATCTTCTTTTTCAGGGTCCACAACTACCTTATAATCCTTATCCTCTTCTAATTGCTCAAAGGGAATGCCTAGAAAACCTAAAGCCTTTCCATTTTTGAGCTTGTAGTCTGACTCTCAAGAACCTACAGGTCATAGTTAATTAGATCATTCATTCTTGCATACAACAGTCTATTTGCATTTCATTCCAGGACGTAGGGGGCACTTCTAGAGTCTTCCATTCTGCTGTACACCAGAACCAGTTCCACACACATAAAATCTCTCCAAGGGCCAACTCTTTATAGCGTCAGTTAGAATACTAATTTCCATTGTAGACACACTTGGCTGCATGAAACAAAAAGCTACTTAAGCAAGCTCAGATAAGCGATGGTGGATTTAGTGGGCAGAAACACATGGAGTTACATTGAAATCTAGGAATAGGAGCAGTACGGTTTAGTAGTTACATGCACAGACTCTGGGGCCAGGTCAACTGGGACCAAAGCTGCCACTTGCTAGTTGTATGGCCTTGGGAACATTATTTAACCTTCCTATGCTTTGGTTTCTTCACTTATAAATAAGCATTCTATTTGCCTCATAGGATTAGTGTTCGGATTAATGAGTTAATATGTCCAGGATGAACACTACTTGACCCATAGTAAATGCTATGTATGTATTTACTATCATCACCATTGTGATTAATGATATAATAAGAGAGGGCCCCTTGAGATGGAATTGGGAGATGGTTCTGGACTCAAGGCAGCTTGCAGGAGCTTAGCAGCAACAAGTGATGGACGCCCATCCTAAGGTTTCACTTTTCCACATGATTAGCAAGGCTGCCTCCCTCAGTCCGGCTTCCAAATGGCCTCTGCTTCTTCAAATGTCTGCCCCTCAGCCCTTCCACCTGAACGTGTCTCAGCCTAGCTGTCCCCACTCTACCCCTGCACGGCATTGGTCCTTCTTCTTGGGCTCCCCTCTGGCAAAAACTTTCTATATCAACTAGTTCAAATCACCAGGAAAGAGAATTGTGTCCAGCTCACCTTTCACACCCAATTCGAGCACTATTCAGAGAAGGGATTTGTTGCCCTTGGGGCAGATATTGGACCCCAGGTCCAATCAGAAGAAGGCGGTCAAACATGTGATGCCCCCAGTAGGCGCAGTGGGAAGGTTTTCTTAGGATGGAATGATGGAAGAGCTACACTGTGATTAGCATGTTGACCACATAGCATGGTACCACCTCTCCTTCCCTTTGAGCTTCTTGATGGCCTCTGCCGACCTTGAATATGTGGTGCACATAGCTGATGAAGACTGAGGCCTGCTGTGAGAAACCCCAAAACCTGCTGGGGGACAGTTTGTGGGCATCAGGGTCTGATCTGTTTGTGGGAACAGGGGCATAGTAGTAAGATTTTTTTTCTTATCAAATGTACTCATAGTTTTTCTTAGTTTAATTTTCTATCTTGATGAAAATGCAATTTTTATGCTTTCTCAAAACTAAATAGTCTTAATACTAACAGTTTTATATTATTAGAAGTTTTTATACTGTCACAGGTTACGTTTCACAGTTTCTATAGTTGATTTTCTATCAGTTTGGCTGTCTAGTCAATAGTTACACATAGTGTTCTCCTTGGAGAAGTTATGATAGGGACTTGACCCCAATAATCCTGGCCCACTGGCAGGCCAATGCTGTCAGACAGAGGTCAGCAGCTTTTTCTGTGAAGGTCAGATCTTCAGTATTTTAGGCTTCACTGGCCACATATAGTCTCTGTTGCAGTGACATGGCCACTGTGTAGGGTGGCAGCAACCATGGGCGATGTTCCAGTAAAGCTTCAGACACAGAAATCCAAACTTCATTTAATTTTCACTTTTCATGAAATATTCTTCTTTTGATTTTTTTCAAATGTTTAAAAATATATAATTCTTACCTCATGATTGGCCATTCCGAAAAAAACAAACAGGTGGGCCAGATTTGGCCAAGTGGTATTTTGCCGACCCCTGCTGTTGTGGAGTGAGAGCAAGACAAACCTTTACAATGCAGATGTATGCAAGAAAATTTTAAAAATAAAAATAAAATGCTGTGTCAGCCAAACGAAGGAGCATCAGACTCGGCCTGGGAGGATCTGGGAGGCTTCCGAGGGGTGAAGCTGGAGCCAAGTGCAGAAGGCGAGGAAGGGAGTTGTGGAGAGAGGGAACAGCTTGTGCACACGCAGGAAGTTGAATAGGCTTCTGAACCGCAGGTATCGCACCGTCTGGGGAGTGTCCAGAAATGAGTGTGCAGGTCCAGATGGTGAAGGGCTTAATGAGACAGGCAAAGGTGGGTGGATTTAACCTGATGGTTAGTCGTTTTCAGACTTTCCAAACCTGGTTTTTTATGTAAATCTTAACCAGAAGCTCAGTATGAGAAAAAGAATAACAAATCGTCATTGGCCTGCTGCCCTGGCTGAGACCATCGCCACCAGCTGGGACACAAGGTGAAGCAGGGGCTGGGAGAGTCCCAGACCCCAACACCCATGGCTGTCCCTGAGGCATCTCAAAGGACCTTCCAGGACTCTGCCGCACAGGGTGTGAAAGCATGGCTATGGCTTATGAAGAACACAGCAGGGTTATAAGCAGACAGTCTGATTGTGCTCTTGAAAGATTAGTCAAGAGATAGAATGGTTGAGGCAAGATTGTAGGCAAGGCAAGTGAGTAGAGGGGAGCCATTGTTGTATACAAATAATTTTTTGCATTCCTATTATGTGCCAAGTACTGTGTGAAAACATTTCTCCCACTGGTAAAAGAGTAGACAATAAACATGCAGCACATAAATAAGTTATGTTTATACTAGAGGCTTAGTGCATGAGATATTTGCACTGGGCAAAGGTAGGGAGGGAAGAGGTGTCCCTCAGCCCTGCCTGTGCCCTCTTGTAGTCTGGGGTTCCCAGTGAGCAGTCCTTAGCGCTGCAATGGAGGCAAGAGAGCCTCTTGCTGGTCAATCACGAGCCTGGCTTCTGGCTGAGCTCCTCCCCCTGTGGGAGCACACTGCCTACAAGGGAGCAGCTCCTGTGTTGAGCATCTTCCCCCTGGTGGTCAGTGTGTGTCGCAGTGTCATAGCAACCGGTCATTCTGCTATTAGGTCGATTTGCATATTAGCCTTTTATTACATAGGATTAGAGTAACTGAGTTGTTAAAGAACATGTACTGTGTACCAAGTGTTCTAAGTAAGCACTTTACCGATATTAACTTATTTAATCCTCACCACAATCTTATGAGGTGTGAGCATTGCTACTTCCATCTTACAGATGAGGAAACTGAGGCATAGGCTGAGATTGGGGCTGTAAAGGAACTAAACAGGTGTTGGGGACAGTTGCCTGGATGGAGGCTGAGTTGACACCAGGAAGATGAGAATGGATAGTGATGGTCGTCTCCAGAGCCAGAAGGGAGCCTTCCTCACAGACAGGAGAGCAAGTTCACAAGTTCAAGGGCTAAAAGGAGAGCATGACTTGGTCATTTTGAAGAACAAAAGGTTCGTGTGGTTGAGTACAGGGAGGGGGGCAGGGGAGAGGGTAAGGGAGGAGGTTGCTAAAGGAAGTTGCAGCACGATCCTGTATGCCTTGCAGGCTGTGGCAAGGAGATTATATTTCTTTTCCTTGAAGCATAGAAGAGCCTTTGAAGGGATATGAAATGATGAGATTTGAGTTCCCCAATAATGGTTGCCCTGTGGGGAATGGATAAGAGATTGGCCCCAGTGGAGGCAGGGAAACCTGCAGGAGGCTCCTGAAGTAGTCCAGGCAAGAAATGATGTTGCCGTGGTCTAGAGTGGTGGGGCCGGTCTGGGAGAGAAACAGGGATTCTGTGGATTGCAGTCATCCGTCTGAGGGATGCTGAAGCCCTGAACTGGGTGAGGCAAGATTGGCAGCAGTGAGGGGGGAGAGGAGGCACAGAGGAAATTGCTTACTAAGATGTAGAACTAAGAGGTGTTGGTGACCAATTAGAAGATAAATTTAATTTTTGTAACTGTTTAGATACCTTTGGGACACCCAGGAAGAGTCACTAAGCAGGCAGTTGGCCATGAGGTTGGGAGTTGGGGATCTACTCTGTAACTCTGTGCAGTGCCTCCCATGCCGGTGCAGTGCCAGGCTGTGTTGGGCTCAGCACGGCCTGTTTGGGGTGGGCATGCCTGAGGGAGTGGCTGGGTCTGTCTCACTTGGTTTCCCTGGCATCCAGAAGGCTGTGTATCACATAGTGGCACCTCAGTAAATGCTAATCAGACTAGAAAGAAGCTGCTCTTCATCCGGGGGGAAGATGGTGAGTGTAGCACAGGGAGGTGAGAGCTTCCAGGACCTGGAGCTGTCTTTACAGCCAGAATGCAGTAGCTAGCAGGAAGGGCATCTCCCTGGGGCTCCTCACCGTTGAGGCTGGGTTGCTGGTCATTGCCCCAGGAATGACCTGGTCTGGGAAGACTCTGCTGGAGAAGTATATTCTCTGACACACCAGCTGTCCCTAAATGATGCTCACTGACATCCTCCCAAGGCCCTTTTCTCCATCGGCGACTGCTTCTTACAATTAGATTCCAAGTGCTGGCCTGGCTTCTCTGAGGCAGCAGATTGGGGTGGGTAGCCCAGGGAGCTGGTGCTTTTAGGTGTCACCAAATGCACACCAACCTCCTGTGCGTTGCAGTTCTCTACCACCCTCCATCAGGGGTTCCACATCCCACGGAACCTGCTGCTCTGGTGAAGCCTGCAGATTATTCTCAGGACAATAGTTTTAAGTGCATAAAACAAAAAGAGAGAATTGCAGCCCTAACTGGTTTGGCTCAGTGGATAGAGCATCAGCCTGCGGACTGAAGGGTCCCAGGTTCGATTCCAGTCAAGGGCATGTACCTTGGTTGCGGGCACATCCCCAGTAGGAGGTGTGCAGGAGGCAGCTGATAGATGTTTCTCTCTCATAGATATTTCTAACTCTCTATCCCTCTCCGTTCCTCTCTGTAAAAAATCAATAAAATGTATTTTTAAAAAAGGAGAGAATTGCAGACAAACCAATTATATACATATACAGATATGTCAAAATATTTTTTCCCATTTGAGGTCTAGTAATATATTTTAACACATTAAACAGCAAGATCTAGGAGCAGTGACAACCATAATTTCAAAGTAAAGATAATGTAAACAATAATTTGAGATATCTGAAACAACTACAAAATGATATGAAAATATCTGATTTCTCCTAGTGACAAAGTCACAGGCTTAGTTAATACCACTGTGGCCTGCATCCATAATGAAAGGAAATGCTAAGTTTCAGTTAGAGTTTGCTAAAATACAGATTTTTTTTTCTCACCCAATTTCATAGATTCTCTGAATTCTTTTCATGAACTGTGGATGTCAGTGGAGGCCTTTCTAGCCGTTCATTTCAGTTAGCAAGTGTTTCAGAGACCCTTGGCATAAAGTGTAAAGTGTTGCATTTTGTTTCAAAATGTATTTGATTGGCTTATTTTGACAAGCCCAGCTTTATTCTCATCTGTAGTTTACAGATCAAGACTTGGCCAAGAGCAAGTGCTACATAAATGATGGGTGGATGGGCAGATGGGGAAACTTCAAAAAGTTTTTGACTGCCCAGACTTATAATCCATCCTATATAATAAACAGCTAATATGCAAATAGTCATTGCACCCTCACACCCCAGCTGGGGGACCTGAGGCTGTGCTGGGGACCTGAGGCTGCATCCCCCACCCTGTGGGGCTTGACGGGGGTTGGGCCAGCTGGGTCTGGGTTTCAAGAGATTTCAAGGCGCATGCAGGTGGGCAGGAACTTGACTCTGGGTCCCATGGCGCACCCCAGACTCTGACATATACATTTTACTAATATTCTTTCATCTCTGACACTTCTATTATATAGAAAGGGCAAATAGAATATTAAAATATTTTCTCTAATTAATTCCCTTTCAATGTGCATGAATTTCATGCACCCAACCACTAGTAAGTAGTAGAGCTTGCACTTGAATCCAAATCACTTTTTACTTAAAATCTCTTGTTTTTCCTATTCTTCCATGCTACCATTATGCTATTATTTTAAACAGTTAACTCAATCATAATTCATGCTACTCTGATCATGGGAAAGCAGTCAGAGAACACCCGAAGTACTTTGCTTACTTCTCAGAGCCACGTGTTCAGTACTCTGGATCTGTGGACCTTCAATGGCTGGGATGGCAAAAGCCCCAGAAGCTGCTCCTCACAGACTGTCAGTGAACCACTGTGGATGTGAAATTTAGAGAAGGCCAACATACATGGGAGTAGGAAGTTTGGGGTAGTTGAGTATTGCTTCCCAAGGTAGAAGTGTGGCTCAGAGGTTACAAGGGACAAATGTCGACTCAAATGAAGAACTCTGTAATGTTTAGGCCTCCTCAGTGATGTGTCAGCATCGCCTGATTGAGCGAAACCATTCAAACATTGATTCATGCATTTGTTCATCCATTCAATAAGTGTTTATTGACAACCTACTACATGCCAGATGCTGAGGTGTAGGTTGCATTTAAAGTGTAGACTAAGATAAACAATTGTAGAGCTTAGAGTCTATTGAGAGATGGACAATAAATAAAAAATCTAAAAACAATAGTTATAATTAGTGTTTTGAAGGAAACAGATGGAGTGCTATGATTCAGAATAACAACTGGGGTAGGGATGGGAAGATCTATAGTTGTATATCCATGAGGAGGTGACTGGACTTGAAACCTGAAAGATTAAAAAGGCCTACTGGGGAGTAGAGTGGGGAGAGAACATCTAAAAGACGTAGCACATTCAAAGGCCCTGAAGCAGAAAGATGGTAACATTTGAAAAGGCTACAAGACAGCCACCGGCCACTGTGGGAATGGAAGTAGTGAAAGAGAAGGACAAGGAAGTTTGAAATTGTCAGGCACCAGCTCATTGAAGATTTGGGGCATTGGGTGGCGGGAGGGTGGGGAGGGTGGTGTTGGGGGCTAGATGGGGCAGGGAGGAGGGGGCGGAGCTTTTGGATCTAATTCTAAGTGTGATAGGAAGCCTTTGAAGAATTTTAGGAAAGGGAGTAACATGATGGGTTGTATATTTTAAAGAATTACTCTAGCTACTGGATGGAGAAATAGATTTTAGGTTGAGAGAGAGACCAGGAGGCCCGCGGAATAGATGAGGAGTAAGATGATGGGGACTTGGATGGGGTGGAGACGTGGAGATGGAGAAGGTAGATTTTATGTTGTGAAATTCAGCTGAGATTTCTCCTGTGTTGGATGTGGGGAGTGATGGAGACAGGCGCTGCTGGTGATTGATGGTGCTGTTGGCCGTGATAGGAAGAATAGAGAGGAACAGGGTTGAGGGAAGAAGCATCTGGATAACCATTTCCCAGCAACTCTGAAACCTTCCCATGACAGACTCCATGGGTTCTCAAAGAGGATGATGGAAATTAGAAGTGTGGGGACCAAGCTTTTTCGTGGTCGCTGTGATGGGGGGCACTGCTGGCATTTTGTGGACAGCGGTCAGGGTTGCTCAAAGTCCTGCATCACACGGACAGCCCCTTAGTAAACAGATCTCCAAATTCAACGCCAATAGCTGGCATACTGGCAGAGTGAGTCTCTTTCAACTCCAAGAATCTACAAAAATGCATTTTTCACACTATCAGTCACTTATACTAGTGTCTTTTTGTGAATTATTTGAGTCAGGTATCTTTTCATAAGTAATCGACTGGAATTAACTACAAGGATGGGATGGGGATTTAGCTGGGAGATGGTGCATAAAGCAGGAATAAGGAAGGATAAATCTTGGGGGGTATTTGACGGCAGGGAGGGCTGAGAGGCTAGAGGACCTGGGGCCCTCGGAAGGTGGAAGAGCAAGTGAGAGGGTGTGAAATACCAACTTGGCCACTTTTCCTGTTTCCTGTGCTGCACTGCACGCTGCCAGACCTTGCCTGTGGCCGAGGTGCCTGCCTAGCTGTGACCCCAAACGTCCCTTCTCCATTCCTCCCCCACACTTTGAATTTTTCCTTTTTGTCATTTGAGTCTCCAAGGTAAATTCTTCCTTCAGATGATCAGAGAGATGCCATGGACTTAGTCAGAGCCTGACCAGTGCTGTGTACTCCAGAAGGATAAGGAAAAGTGACAGGAGCCTTAATGGCCAGTGAAACCGCTATCTAACCTGAGCGAATCATTGTTCTTCCTATCTGTCTAAGATTATCTTCCAGTTAATTCTATGCACATGATTTCACTGTGGCCTCCCAACCATAAGGAAAAAACAATTTAAGAGAGTCCTTTTAGTACCTCAGAGTATAAGACTGGCTGGGTTCCCAGCACGTGAGGCCCCACTTTTGGGCACATTTCCTCCCCTGCTCCCACAACAGCTGTAGCATGGCTGTGAGCACCCTGCATGAGCTGTGGAGAGTCAGGTGCTACTCAACTCCAGAGGGCGCCACTCACACCCTGGAATGCATGACTGGCGCCTGGGGTTGTGCAGTGCACCGGGAGGGTGGGGATTGTCAATGGATGGTGGCATGAAGGAGGTCCAGCACTTTCCCTCATGATATGCCCACTACTCTCTGTGTGCTCACACGCACTCACACACCAGCGCCAACGCCTTCTCAGTAGCCTCCATTCCCCTTTGGTATATCTGGCCCAAGGCTCTACCTTTTTCAGCCCAAGCATCTTTTGAGACAAGGTAGCTTCTTCTGCAAACTGAAAAAAGTTTCCCTCGCAGCGCGGCTGCGGTGTAGGCGTGATGCTGCCGTTAGACATGGCAGGCAGGAGAAGCAGAGTGACAAGTCTGAGGGAACCAGGAAAGCCCAAAGGGGAGACAAGGTTTAGAGTTAAATCAGGATTGGATTTTGTCATGAAAGGCAGAACTGGCAAAAGCATCATTACAAGGCATTAACCTTGTTACACACAGGCGAACAAGCAGAGGCTGGGATTCAGAAATAAATTACACATAATAAACTAGTCAGAATAGGCCGAGAGCAACATTAGCGATTACGCTCCAAGGGGAGAGGGGGGCAAGGGGGAAAATAGGTCAGAGAAAGAGTCAGAATAGTCTCTGGACACTGGGGCCGACTGTACTGTCCCCGCCCCCCTCCCCCCTTTTCTGCTCGGCTCCCTAGGTATTCACTTCACTTTTGTGAGGCGGTTTCTCTGGGGCCTTCCTTTGTTTTCAGTTGCTGAAGTGAGCGTAAGAAAGCCATTCATAGGGCTCCTTTTCCCATTCATGGCAACCTGTCCATTTCTGTGTGTTTCCAGCACAAAAGAATCCATTTTCATTCAGCCACAGCAGCCCTTACGGGAGGGCCAAGCCCGGCTTTCTTATTTCCTCACAGGCTCACTGCTGTAATAGGCTGCACAGTCCTGACTGGCCAGCATCCTCGAGGGAGAGAGGACGGAGCTGGGCTTCCCCAGTCAGGGCCTGGCAGCTGAGGGGAACTGGTGTTCAGGGCCAGGCCCCCAAGCCAGGCTCTCCTTTCGTACACAGTTGCAGGTAACAGAAAACCTAATCAAGAGCAGCCTAGACCATGACAGCCATCGTTAACTTGGCAAAAAGTTTAAATGTTGAAAGTCTGTGCCCAGTCATGTCTTGGAGAACCGAGGGCCTTTTATCGTCACCCCCACACCAGCCTCACCTGTCGATTTTCACCTTCTACCTTGACTGTCGTGGAAACCAAATGTGCAGATGGCCTCACACCCCCAATTTCAGGGGGAGGTGGCAAGGGAAGGGGGCCAATGGCTCTCCTTAACAGCCTCCTCTTATCAAGGAGGAAACTTACTCCCAGAAGCGGACTTGTGGTAACTAATTGGGCAGACCTGGGCCACGTGGCCACGTGGCTACCCTAAGGGGTAGAAAGCTGGTATATGGCCCTGGGGAGTGGGATTGCCATTTGGCTCGGCCCCGGTCGTGGTTTTCCCAGGTTCGGGTTTATTGCTACCTGAACAAAAGTATGGTAGCAAAGAAGAAGGTGGGAATACTGCCACGGGGCGGCAGGAAGCCTTTGTGTTTTTAAGTAAGGTAAGGAGAGCAAACGTGTTGCGAGTCCCTCTGGGCCAGACACTATCCTGAGCTTTTATGAGGTTTCCTCCTAACTCATTCAGCCCTCATAACAAGCCTGTGGCATAAACGCTGTTGCCATCACTTCTATTGTGTACAAGGGGAAACCGAGTCACAGAGAGGTTAAATGACCTGTCCCAAATGACTTAGCTAGACAATGACAGAGCCAGGATTCCAACCCAGGAGGTCCACTCACTCCCCTACATGGCTCCTATTAGGTAAGATGATAAAATACTCCTAGTAGTACACAGTAAGTACATGTTACTGATAACAGTAATACCAGCTAAAACTTATCAACGTATTCTTATTACTACTACCATTATTATCTCTTTTTCTTTTTCTTTTTTAAATATATTTTATTGATTTTTTACAGAGAGGAAGGGAGAGGGATAGAGAGTTAGAAACATCGATGAGAGAGAAACATCGATCAGCTGCCTCCTGCACACCTCCTACTGGGGATGTGCCCGCAACCAAGGTACATACTCTTGACCGGAATTGAACCTGGGACCCTTGAGTATTATCTCTTTTTCATAACCACTCTACTAACCAAGCTTCATTAGCCTTCATCACACCCTAGAAAGCCAGCCCCCAGCAGGGTGAAATAAACTGCCCCCACCCCGCCTGGGTGAGAACCATGCTGCTCTGCAGTCCTAACCTCTGACCCCTGCTCCCAGGCATTTTCTGTGCCACCAGCTTCCCAGCTGGTTAACATGGGTTTAATGGCTGTGCTGTTTACCTATGCTATTGATTCAGACCTTCATTCTGAAAACTGCAACTATTGTGGGACACTCAGAGGTCAGGGGAGGGCGCTGGAAAGGCTGAGATGGAAATTTGGAAGCAATTTTCACCTTGTTCCCTTTCAGCTTTAGAGCTGCCTCTTTGTTTTTTGTTTTGTTTTTATGGAGCCTATCTTTCCCAGACAGAATATCTCATCCCACCTCAGCAAACGCTTCTGTGACTTCATGTTCTTGGCTAATCAGAATAGCTACAATAAGGAAGCACCTTCTATACCTCAGACATGGGAGTGCACTGTCCCATTTGGTCCTCGAGGATGCACCACTGCTATTCCTCTTTTTGTGTCAGAGTGGAGAAGAAAGGCATTCTCTAGCCAAATATAACGGTGTTAGAATATACCAGATGCCCAGGCAGAGATGACACCCAATTCTCTGAGTTAACCTCTCAGTGCTGCTCAAATCCTATATAATAAAAGGCTAATGCTATATAATAAAAGGCTAATCCTATATAATAAAAGGCTAATATGCAAATCCCCTGAACAGCATAATGACCGGTCGCTATGATGTGCACTGACCACCATGGGGTAGACACTCAATGCAGGAGTGCTCCCACGGGGTGGTCAGTGTGCTCTCACAGGGGAAGCACTGCTCAGCCAGAAACAGGGCTCACGGCTGGTGAGCGGAGCAGTAGTGGCTGGAGCCTCTCCTGCCTCTGAAGCAGTGCTAAGGATGTCTGACTACTAGCTTAGGCCACTGCCCCTAAGGAACAGGCCTAAGCCATCAGTCAGACATCCCCTGAGGGCTCCCAGACTTGGGGAGGGTGCAGGACGGGCTGAGGGATCCCTCCTCAATGCATGAATTTTGTGCACCAGGCCTCTGATCCTATATAATAAAGCGGTAATATGCAAATTGACCATCATGCCCTTGCACAAGATGGCCCCCCCCAAAGTGGGCAAAAGATGGCCGGCAGGGGAGGGCAGTTGTGGGTGATCAGGCTATCGGGAGGGAGGACAGTTGTGGGGGACCAAGCCAGCAGAGGAGGGCAATTAGGAGCAACCAGGCCAACAGAGGAAAGCACCTGGGGTTACCGGGCCGGTAGGGGAGAGCAGTTAGGGGTGAATGGGCTGGCAGGGGAGGCAGTTGGGGGCAATAGGGCCAGCAGGGGAGATGTTAGGCATTGATCAGGCTGGCAGGGGAGTGGTTAGGGAGTGATCAGGCAGGCAGGCAGGCAGGCAAGCAGTTGGGAGCCAGCAGTCCTGGATTGTGAGAAGGATGTTGCTGTGGGATCAGGCCTAAATCAGCAGTTGGACATCCCCCAAGGGGTCCCAGATTGGAGAAGATGCAGGCTGGACTGAGGGACACCCTTGCCCAATGCATGAATTTTGTGCACCGGTCTTCTAGTCCTATCTAATAAAGAGGGAATATGCTAATTAACCCTCACACCATTGCAAAGATGGGGGTGCCCACAGCCAATAAGGAGGGAATATGCTATTGACTGCCCCGCTCTAAAAAATGGCAGCGCCAACAGCCACAAGATGGTGGCACCCAGTCCCCTCAGCCCCCCAGCCATCCAGGGCTGTCCTGAGACACAGGCAAGCCTTGGATGGGTGGCTGCCCAGCCACCCAGGGCCGCCCGAGGCTTACACTGCTGGCAGTGGCAGCAGCAGAGGTCTAACGGGGCATTGCCTTTCCCTGATCACCGGGTTGCCTCCCGCCTCTGAGGGCTCCCAGACTGTGAGAAGGGGCAGGCTGGGCTGAGGGACCCCTGCTCCAGTGCATGAAATTTCATGCACCGGGCCTCTAGTATTTAATAAAAGTAATAGGCATTGGTGGGCAATGTTAAGTTTGAACCATTCTTGTTTTATTTTAAAGCAAGATGTGTGGTGTATTAAGTGTGGGGGTTTTTATTTTTTGTTTGTTTGTTTATTTTTTATCTAATGGTCATCTGATTTTTCTTTTTCTGCTCATAGTCACAAGGTATCCTTATCTAAAAACAGTGATCTAGTGTTCTGATTCATAGATATTTTTTCTTAACTTCAATTTTAACAGAACAGGTGCTCATCTTTCCCAACTGCATGAAAAGTATCTTTTAACAGGAAGAAAGCTCTAATGGGCTTTCAAAAAATCTTTCAAAACTGAGTTTACTATGGAATATTTTATGCAAATAAGTCACTTTCTCCCTAGGTTATGACATCTTTCCCTTGAAAAGAGATCATGGCCTTGGCATGGGAGGAAATCCTTCCCAGCTTATCTCTTCTTCTCAGCACAACCTCAGCAAGGCGGTACGGGTGGCCCTTTAAGGATTTCAGAGATGACCTTATGTAGCCCATGGAGCCGTGCAGTGTAGATATTAATGAAACTTGGTGGGTTTAAAAATAATGAATATTCAATAAGACATAAATTGAAAGACATAAACACCGTTGGCAAGAATATAATGAAGTTAATAAGTCTTAGCCTCCCCTTGCCAATCTCCCCCTCCCCAAATGGGGCGATTTGGGGTTTGCGGGGATGCTCGCTGAAGTTTCCCAGCTCTCTCATTGGCTAAGACTTAAACGTGCCTTTGAAAACCTTAGCACAGTTGGGAACTGAGTGCTGGCAGATAAAGTGCGTATCACACTGTGTTCAGCAGCTACAGGCAGCAGCGACTCTTTCTAGTTCCATATCTTCCTGAGATTTGTGTAACAAACTCAGTTCTCTGCTGGTGAAGGCAGGAAGCAACATAAAATACTTCATGTCTTTAGACAAGAAAGAAAAAGACATTTTGGTCAGCACTCAGTCTGCTCTGGGTTTAAGATGGGCTTTCTTTACTGATCAGGAGCGGGCGTGTGAGTCTGTGCTCAGACCTCAGACTATTTAAATGCTTTCTGGTGGGAGGTGTGCTCTTCGCTTCCTCATCAGGAGCATCAGCACCAGGTCCAGCCCTTCCGCTCAGTTCCTCCTTCGTTCTGTGGCTCTCTCTTCCCCCCATCCATATCTTCCCCTCTTTACCCTTTAAACTAATTACCCTGCCTTTGGGCTTCACATTACATGCTTCCTGGAAATCCAGAACCCTTCCTTCTGCCATCACACCCGATAGGACGGTTTGTCTCACATCTTGGGAAATGGCTTGTTTAACCTCACAGAAGCCGGTGCCTCGCTAGAACAAGCTGCAGCGGGATCCTGCAAACAGCCAAGTGTAAGATCGCCTCCCTCCCAATTCAGCACTGGGCTCGCTCTTGGCAATAAAGTGGAACTTGGCTCCATATATCAGCTGGGGGAGTGTTAAGTGGATGGCTAGCTCACTGCTGGCAATCAATACGTGTTAATACATAGTCAACAAATGGCTTTCCATGGGTTGGGCAAGCATGGTGATTTTGCAGATAAAAAGGATAAAAGGTTGTTCCTGGGGATCTTGTCTAAGAGACTATATTTGGGGCTCAAGTAAGAGCCTTCCCAGGTGGGCATAAGTGACATGTAATCATCCTGAGAATTACGGCTGTTAAAAATTAACTTTTTTTATTTGTGCATTTGTGTGCATATTCAGAAAGAAGCTCAGCCTGAGAAAGTGCAGCCAATCGCTTCCTCTACCATGATCCATTCCGACCTGACATCTGTTTATGGCACCGTGGTGATGAACAGAGCTGTTCTGTTCCTGGGGACTGGAGACGGCCAGTTACTTAAGGTGGGTGTTTTGTGCCTTCTTCAATGTCGATTTTAATAGTGACCTAACTTTGTGCTTTTAAATTATGTTTTATTGTGTCTGAGTTATGCACAATACCATTCCAACTGCTTTATGAACTTTTCAGTGACTGACCCCCGCCCCAGAAGTGGCCTGAAAGAATTTTCCAGAAGTCTGTTTGTAATTCTTTCCCTGGCTATGTAACAAAGCACCAGCCACCCTCTCCCAGCTCCTGCCAAGATATCCCACCTTCCTTACTCACTGGTTGCCTGGGTGAGGTAGATGGGGCTCTGGCCCCTGCCCCATCCCTGACTCACCTCCCTGAGACATTTAGCCTTTCAGTTCTATCTCCTTTATAATGAGAACATACAAAGCACCCGATTTCTCACAACTTCAAAGAAATGGGAGATAGTAGGGCTTAAAGAGAGGAAAGAAACAGATGCTCCTTCTCTCCAGAGAGGTCGGAGACCTGAAATCTGTGAGACTCCCCTTGACTTTGATCTCTGAGACTATACTTTCCCACTGCATAGGTGCACCCCTAGTCACGTTGAGATAATTTATTCCCTTGCGGGGCAGGGGGGGCGGGGCACCAGTGGGAAAGAGGAGAGAATAAAGTCAGCAAGACCTAGTAATTGGCCGGAAATGATATGGCACTTACTAGTATCTTCTCAATTTCATCAGCAAGCATGTATGGAACACCTCCTGTGGCCTCCACAGCATTCGTGGTTGGGAACCACACTGTTTCTGTCCCCTAAGGTGATATTCCTTTACCTCTCTGTCGCCAATTTATTGTCAGCTCAGATTCCAAATAGAAGGTTAACAGATTAGTTTTCTCAGCTATCTCCCACCGATAGCTAGCTGTGTGGCCTTAGGTAAACTGCCCGATCTCTCTGAGATTCCATTTCCTCTTGTGAAAGTGAGATTGTGCTAGACGGTCTGCAAAGCCCCGTCCTCTTCAGAAGGCCTCCAGTCCTGCCTTCTGTGTCTTATCCCCACTGGGCCACAGCTTTGCTCGCTCTACTGCAAATGTGCACCGTAGTCTCGTTGCCATACCTTTGCTCACACTGGATTGCTTTCTTTTCTCTCTCCGCCTTACTAAATGCTATGTCTCTGGGCTTCGGCTTAGCTTAAGCTCCATCTCATCTCCGAGGACTTCAGTGCTAAATCTGTAGTGATTAGGTTTTTCCCTCATCTCCTGAAATACTATCTGTAACTTTTTTTATTTTGGTTCATTACAAATGTCTTGCTTTGATGCCTAACCTTTTCTCTTGTATTTGTCTGGCCTTCTCAACTTGATTCTAAGTGTCTTGAGAAGGGGGCCCTGGAGTCCCACAACCTGATACAATGCCAAGTGCCTGGTAGGAATTTAATTTAATCTGTTTCCTTTGGAGGAAACCCAGTAACATATGGGAGGGAGTTTGTTTGTATGCACAATTCTTTTAAAATATACATTGATCCTGTTTCCTGTTGTGTTAGCCTAATTTCCCGGGGAGAGGTAAACACCCATCAGTCATTCTGCACAAGTTGCTCGGTGCCATGAAGTGACGTCTGTAGCTACACCAACCTGGTCAGGCCACTTAGAGCCATTGACCTGGCAGATGACATTCCCGTCAATCCAAACTGGGCCTCCTCGCCAATTATCTCTTCGGATTTGGGGTATTTTTGATGAGTGTTTTGACAAGAACACTGTTTCCCCAAAGCTGAGCCAACCAAACTGTTATATGGTAAACTGGAGGTGAAGGAACACTTGGCTCTAAGTAGTTCCCCAGGGAAGGCCTGGCTCGCCCTCCTGTTTGTTCTCACCACAGTTCATGTGCAACTGGCCAGTTTTTAGAGATTTGTGGCACCAGAGGGGAAGTTGGGGGGGGGGGACCAAGCTGCAGCTTCAAGCTCCTGAGCAATTGGGGGCCCATTGAGGTCTCCCTTTCCTCAGCATCTGGAAGGGGTACCCCTTCAAAAGCCACATCTGGGCCTTGTTTGAGTAACAAGACAGGTTGATTTTCTGTTTGTTGTGTAACTGCTAACATTTATCCAGTGCTTCCTGTGTGCCAATCACGCTACATGTTCTAGCTCATGCTGTCCTCTCCAGAACTCCGAGCAGTAGGGATACTATTCCCACTTTACAGATGAGTGAACTGAGGCCCAGAGACGTTGGATGATTTACCCACGGTCACACAGTGGCAGAGCAGAGACTGGAACCTGGAGCGACTTCAGAGATTGCCCCTAATACCCCCATGACTTTGTAACCTCTGCCCCAGGTCAGGGCAACTGCTCCATGAGGGTTCGCTGCCGGGAGTGCAAAGCATGTTGATACTGAGATTGATGTGGGGGACCAGGGCTCCTGGGGTGGGTCCCAGGTCTTAGAGACTCAGAGAACAACCCCATCTTGAAAAGGCAGACCATCTGACTGAAGGAATACCTCACTGGTGTGAGAACTTGTTGGAAATTAAGCCACACAGCCAACTTCCTCAGGAGGCGTTTATGGGGGGGGGGGGTGAGCTAACTTGCCCCCCACCCCCCAGGCTCCCTAGAATAGCCCAGTAATCCCAAGAATCTTCCATGTATGTAACTTGTGTGCAGGTCCTTGGATGCAGCCCCTGCCACTGCCTGGAGTCCTGGGTCCTCGGGACTGTGTTGATGATTCGGAAGACACAGAACATCCCCAAATCCTTTATTCACAAACTTCGAGCTTCTCGCTCGCCAGACTTGTCACCAGAACTGTTAGAAAAGCTGAGCATTGATAGACACGAGCGAGCTTGGCTTCTTACGGCCCAGAGTGGAGGTACTAATGAGCAGCAAAAAACAAAACCCGACCGAGGGCACATCAGCCGCAGGTTCCCAGGATGGGGGCGTGGGAGGTGGTTGGGGGGGAGTTTGAGGCATTTGACAGACACAGGTGCTGTGGTGTATGCCCGGGTGGATGAGAGGCAGGAAACAGCAGTTGGGGGCCAGTTGCTGCTTTTTACCTCCACACACACAAATCCTGCTTCTTAAATCTTTGAAAACCTCGTGGAGTTTTCATACCATTTGGTGCAATATTAAATATTATACTATTACTTAGTAATTTTTTAATTATAAAAGTGATATATGCTTGTAGAAAAAGTTGCAATGTAGCAGGAGATGAGGGGAAGGCAAAGAAAAAAAGTGCTCCAGTTCTGTTATGTTGGAAGCAACTGTTGTCAGCAGCTTAGTCTTTTTCCCCCCACATAGCTGAGGTCAGACTCTATCCAGTTGTTTCTTTTTTTTCCTTCTTCAGTTAATGAGAGAAGATGCTTAGATTAAAATGTTACGGTAAACCTTTTGTAAGCAGTATTTTTAAATAGCTGTATCATGTTCTGTTATGTGGAAACATTATTTTGAATTTAAGCCGAGATAGTGACTCTTAAAGTGTCTTTAAAGACACTCACTTTTCCAAATAATCAGCACTACTTCCAAGGGTAAAATTCTACTCACAGTAAGTGGAAAAAACGAAAGACTTGACAGCGTGCTAAGACCTTTGCTGCCTCTTTCTCCTGCCTGTATTCCCAGTCCATTCATCAAATTTTAAAACACGGGAGGACCTTGGAATGGAAAGTGTCCTCTGAGAATATCTAATCTGCCCCCTTATTGTATCCACGTGCAGTCCTCGTGGTTATAAGGCAGGTTATGCTCAGTCACCCCTGCGCCCGTTATTTCCTCATTTGACTTCCTTTCTGAACACGATTGCATTCTGTAGTTTCAGCTGTCAGTGTCTCCACTGGGAGCAGCTGAAAAAGCATGGTCACGCTGAACTCGGCTTTGGGGAATTTACTTCACACGCATTGCCCGTCCGGACACGGCTAAGTGTACCTGCTTTCATAAACACATGCTGCATCTCCCTCCAGGTTGTGGTTCAGCCTGTCATGTGGTTTGGATTCCTCTGCGCTGACTAACACATATGGACATTTGTCCTGCTTGGCTAGTGTGGCTCAGTTGGTTGGACATCATCCCTCCGAAAGGTTGCTGGTGGGATTCCCTGTCAGGGCACATGCCTGGGTGCGGGCTCATTCCCATACGGGGTATGCAGGAGGCAGCTAATCGATGTTTCTCCCCTCTCCCTTTCTCCCTAAAAATCAATTAAAAATCTTTAAAAGAAAGAAAGAAAGAAAGAAAATTGTCCTTATTTCAAGGACAGAATTGAATATGTTGAGTTTTTCAAGGTGGATGGTAAAATAAGTAATAACAGAATATGCATGAAACTTGAAATTTGTAACTTTACTTATGCCCATTAAACTTTCTTGTAAGCATAAAAGGTAACAAGGCAGCAAGCAAGGAATGATAATAGCTGAGATTTCTGAGCTCTTACCGTGTGCCAGGCATTAGAATGAGTGTCTGCATGGGTTAACTCATCTAATCCTCACAAGTCAATCCTATCACCATACCAACTTCATAAGTGAGAAAACCTGAGGCTCCGAGAAGTTAGATAACTTGCTCAAGGTGATTTGGACTTAAGCAGTCCGCCCCCAACCAAACCACATTGGTAATGAAAATGTAGCCTGTAGAGCTTGGTAGAGTTGGTGGAACTGGTTTTTATTTTTATCTTGTTCCTAATATTGGAATGTCTGGGTCAAGACACCACTATTTGGGATTTCATTAGAAGGAGCTATGGCTTCTGTGGTTTAAGTCTTATCCTATTTGTGGATAGTCTACTGTATTAGAAGGAGAAAGTCCTTTTCTCTCAGAGTTGCATGTAGCTCATGGGAGTATCAGGTCCCACTTGGGAGCCCCTGCTTTTCCTCAGTGGATTTCTTCAGAGCAAAAGAGGGAAATCTGTATTCGAGATGATTCTTGGGATAGCCCAGTGAGAGGAGGCTGGTGTTGGGTTCTTCAGCATCCCTAGGACTGAGGGAGGGTTCCAGGGGCAGGAGCCATAGCATGCCCTTTCCCCTGTCCAGCAGAAAAGCACTGCTGCCCTCAGAACCTTACTCCCACTAGTGGATTTCAGTATCGAAACCATGGAAGAAACTCCAATTCCAGAAAGTTCTTCCTGCATCCTAACAGTAGACAAGCTATGTAATACCTGCAAAGCCTTTCTTGACTCTGGTTTCTAAAGTTTTCGAATGAAAGTAAGAGACAACAAAAATAACAAAATCCTTTATAAGGACATGCTCATTATCCTGTATTATAAAAGGCTAATATGCAAATTGTTCCCTCTGGACAGCTGGCCAACCTCCCACATCCCCTCCCCCCACCCTGCCCCAAACTCTTACCCTGGCTGGCCCAGGCTGGCCGGACCCCACCCATGCACGAATTTGTGCACCAGGCCTCTAGTATATGTATATGTGTGTGTGTGTGTGTGTGTGTGTGTGTGTGTGTGTATATATTTGAACACAGAATGTTCAAATAAGAGAATGGAGTAGGCAAACCAGGACAATACCTGGGCCCAGAAGTGGGGCTGGTGGAGACTGCTGAGCTAAGGCAATGGACCAAAAAGCAAAAGCAGCAGAGGTGTCAAAACTTGGAAGTAGGGACTTTTATGCATGCATTTAAGCATAACCAATGGACACAAAACACTGGGGGGTAGGGGAGGCTGGGGGAAGGGCAGGGGAAAAAAGAGATATATGTATTAATCTTTGTAATACTTTATGTAATAAATTAAAAAAATAAATGGCAAAAAACAAAAACAAAAATGAAAAACTCGGAAGTGGTTCAGCTGGCATAGCTCAGTGGTTAAGCATTAACCTATGAACCAGGAGGTCACAGTTTGATTCCCAATCAGGACACATGCCTGGGTTTTGGGCTTGATCCCCAGTGTGGGGCATGTAGAAGACAGCCAATCAATGATTCTCTCTTGTCATTGATGTTTCTATCTCTTTCTCTCCCTTCCTCTCTGAAATCAATAAAAATATATTTAAAAAACAAACAAACTTGGAAATGTGCTCCATGGTTGGCTATCTAAAATGTCATATGAAGCTACTTCAAGTTCTTTCCCAAGTCATAAATTTCAATTTGTGAGTTCTCAGGGAATCCCGTTTAGGGATATTACTCCCTTGTGTTTGCAAATCTAGAATTTGTGATTCAGGTTGTATGTTTCTCTCACTACTAATGATAAAATAAGTAGATTGGAAACAAGAGAGGAATTTCCTTAAACTTTATATTTCATCATTATTACACATAACTATTAAAGCATATTAAATGCTATTGGATAATTACCTTGTGTGTGTGTGTGTGTGTGTGCATGTTCATGGGGGGAAATAATTGAGAAGATTGGCATGTTTTCCCTTTAACTAGTTAGCCCTAGAGCGTGAAGCATAAGGAAGGAGATTTGGCATCTTTGAGCTTTCTAAACATGGCAATACTAAAGAAAACAAGAATTAATCTTTTCAATTTTTCTCATTTTCTTCACTGTGCTGTCACACTTGTAATGTAACTAACTGTGTGGTGTGGAAGTCTCACACACCATACATTTCAGGACTAGAGTTGTGTTATGTTTTGTTTTGTGTTTTTTGTTTGTTTGCTTGCTTTGTATGCAGCAAAAATCCCAAGGCTAGTTAATAGCCTACCATGAGGCTTCATGAGGATGTCAACAGAAACAATATGTTGACGTAAATTGAAGCTCTCCATCGGGGAAAATACATTTTCTACACAGGCTTCAGCTAGAAAAATGTGAAGAGCCTTATAAAATCCTGAATGCTAATAGAGTATTTTTTTCATTTAGTAAGAATTTATTGGGCACCTTTTGTGTGCAAGGCACTTTCTGGGTGCTGATGATACCAACGTGAACAAAACAGACAATGTCCCTGCTCTCCTGTTGAGAAGAAAGAGACAGAAAACAAGTAAATGGGTTAATCAATATAAAGTCATTCAGATAGTGGTAAGGGCTCTGAAGAAAACAGTGATAGGTGGAGAGTGACAGTGGAGTACAATAGAAAGAAGACCAGGGAAAGCTTCTCAGAGGAGGTGACATTTGAA